>JANHAO010026249.1:0-11138 GCA_026873985.1 Saraca asoca | reverse complement strand
AACAAGGGAAAACATCATTTTACTGTTTCCTGAAAACTATTTTTTAGTTTCTGTTTTTGAAAACAGTTTTTGAAAAACAGTTTTTGAAAACAGGCTGTCAAACAGGTTTTTTTATTTTCAGAAAACAGAAAAACAAGAAAACTGTTTTTAAAAACAAAAAAATAGTCTATCAAACAGGGCCTAGGTGTTTTTTGTTTTTTTGTTTTTTTTTTGTCATCATGAGTTATTTGATTTTGTAAATAAGAAAGTTCTAGAAGACATTTTTAAGTTTATTATTTTTTTCATCCTTATTATTCATTGAGTTTTTTAAAAAAAAAGAAAGAAAGAAAAGTTGCTCTCTCTTGTAATGTCCAACTGGCCAATTTCTTTTTCTAGAGAGTTTGTTATTCTTGTTTCTGGCCAATCTTGAAAAACTTTTCACCATCTCTCTGTTTCTCTTTGGGTGCAAACCACAACCAAAGCTTTCAGAAGTTAAGAAAGACAAGGTCAAAGGAAATGATTCTCCCAAACTAGAAAAAAAAAAGAATAAAAAAATATCTTTCTTGATTGATGTATCATTCCGACTATTAATTTTTTTCTGTCAATGTGTCTTTTCGGCCATTTTATTTTCTAAACTGATGTATCATTCCAATTAAACAAACAAAAAAAAAACCTTTCTTAATCGATGTATCATTCTGACTATTAATTTTTCTCTATTGATGTATCATTCTGGTCATTTTATTTTCTAAGTCGATGTATCATTCTAGCTATCACATTTTTTCAACTAAAATATCATTCTAGCTGTTACAAATTTTTTTGTATGTCAATCCGGCATATTTTTATCTTTTAGGCACCAATTATCATTCTGGTAACCATTAGATTGCTTTGCGTTTAGGGGGATTTATTCGCATACTTTATTCATTGACAAGATGTTCGTGTAATTTGAAATTTAAGTTTTCTTTATAGTTATTTTTATTACGTTTTATTTTTTAGAGTTAAAATTTATGTAACAAGCTTAAACTTTGTAAGCTTCAGCTTGAGGGAAGTGTTGAAAGATAAAGATAGAGTATATGACTGATAAGAAAGATAAGTTAATAAGGTATTGAGTTTTATCAGAATTCTACCTTTTATATAGCCTCTATGTGATTCAGTTATCTTATCTTATACACTAATATTTTCTCTCCAATTCTTTCAAGCCTCTCTCTATCTTTTCCTTTTACCTAAACCATAATTATTTTCTCAACAAAAACTTATTTGTGATATCTGTTATGCTTTGCCCTTGGGACTCCTCAGTTTCTCTAAGAGAATCTGCCTCTTGATCAGAAGAGACTAGATGCATACATCTTCTCTTAGATATATGGTATAAATCTGAACAACCTCCATCTGTCAAAAGTCTTTTCCTTTGATTAGGTGCTTATTGTGTTCAGATGGCAAAATAAGAATAACTGAATGCATAGTTTGATATAAAGTCATCTGCTTGTGCATCATAAATCCCAGCATCAATGCAAAGAACCAATTGAGTGGAGCCAGAAGGAAAGGCCTATCATACGAAGGTATGTATAACAGAAAATTGCCCCATATGAATTGTGTTAGGAACTGGCAAAGACCTCACTTGAATAATATTCCAGGATGCTTGATTATCTCCCCTCAAGGTTAATAGTAAAGCCAATAACCTGTCCAGGAGGTGATGACCCTGAAATTCATTGAGCTAAAAGAGTATTTAAACTCTTTTCCCCTATTG
Organism: Saraca asoca; assembly: GCA_026873985.1. Taxonomy (NCBI): domain Eukaryota; kingdom Viridiplantae; phylum Streptophyta; class Magnoliopsida; order Fabales; family Fabaceae; genus Saraca; species Saraca asoca. Next base: position 9,418 of record JANHAO010026249.1, on the reverse strand, counting down.
AATAACTCCAATTACTTATAGGTCCGGTTGTTTGATTAAGAAAATTTACAACATCATTGAAACTTCCTTGAGGAGTATTCTGTAATGTGATTCCACTTCTATCAACTTCTACATCAAAAACAACAGAATTGTTATCTCTATTAATGGAATTACTAGATTGAGGAGGTTACCCTTCAGCATCTAGTTTGAGCCAAGCAAGCATTAGTGATAAAATCCCTTCCATCAGAGATTGGAATTCTTCTAATCTTTTGACTGTGTCCCATCGTTAAATTATCCTCTGAACCCATTTGAACCATCGGAATATTATTATCATTTGAATGAATCATTAAGGATCTATATCATATGCATTATTTACAATGGGGATTTGATCATTGTCTGCCATATCATTTCCATCTTCAGAATTACTAATATCTTGGAGTTCTATATCATTAATTTGCCAATTAGCTCCAACATTTGAATAGGCCATGATTCTACCTCATTCTGAGGTTGTTCTTGAACATAGAATTCATCAACTGGTAAAGGAGACACATTTTTATAAAATGCTGCATTTCTAACATTAGGGAAATAATGAAAACCATGATTATAAAATCCAATCCGAACAGAAGTAGTGCGCTGAATAGGATGATCACTAAAACCTCAGGCTTCTGGCACAAAGTGATCTTCAGACATATCTACTCCAACTGAAAGATTGGAGGTATTCCTAATTCTACTCAGTTGTCTCTGAATGTCATTAGCAATCTATCCATAGGTTTGAATACAATCATCAGAGAGATGTCCCACTCTTCCACATTCAAAACAAAGAAGAATCCGCTCATATTGACACTGAATCCATGCATAGTCATCTTCTGAATCAAGCATAAAACCCATATATAGTGGTTCAGCAACATGATTTTAACTCTGATCCTCATATATTTAATATTTCTAGGGAAGCCAGATTGCCATTCAACCTATTACGCTGGGCCTATCATGGCTCCCAGATATTATGCAGAGTCCAGTATTTGATACTCCAAAGGTAGTCCCCCCAATTGCACCCAAACAGAAATATCTGTTAAATAAGCAGTATTAAGTCTAAGATTAGGCCGCCCATGATCAACTACTAGCAGTGCATTTTGAGCAGCCCAAGTTCCATTTGCAAATATGTAATTTTTGTCTTCCTCATTACCAAAGTGTATAAGACATTCCATATCTACCAACTACTTCAAAGCTTGCTCTTAATCTCCAGGCTGACTGAAGTACTAGTTGAAGTCTTGTAGAAAAAACAGAATCATCCACAAGGAAGGCTATTATACAATCAACCCATCTTTCACTACTTGCTTGAAGTGCTTGAGGAGTTTGTTCTACAATTGGACCCCTTCTTGCCCTCGTAAACTCAACTTTTTGCAAATCATCAGTCATGTCATGCAAATTGTCTTCTGATTCTGAACTACTTTCAGACTATCCCTTTTCTCTGAACCTTGACATTTTCTTCAGAAGGTAGAAGCTTAGTGAGCACGTGAACAAAGCAGAAGAATAGGAAATTAAAGGAAGATTAACGTTAGCTGCAACAAATCGAATTGAAAATCACAATTGAAAGTTGCGATCAGTGCATAACTTGACTTTCTCACAAGGAAAGCTCCAAAAGCTTCTTTTAACTTCAGAGATGAGATGTCAATCCCCTTCCTAAAGTTTTTAGAATAAACTCGTTGTTGCAGTAGAGTCTCTTCGGTCATTTAAATATATATGTGGTCCTATAAAAGAAAGAGGTCAATATAAAGATCAAAACAATAATAATGAAAAGAAAAAGACGTATACCCCAGGGAAATTCCTTGTTACACACAAATATTTGTATGGTGCCCGCATAAAAAGGTAAGAAAAAAAAATTAATAAAAGGATATGAATATTATAAAGGCGTATAGTATGAGAACATTTAGATCATTTATCTAGCTAGTTCTTCAAATTTTGGTTGGAAACAGTACTTGAATTCATTATGGCCAAAATGCAAATTTAATCCCCTAACTTTGTCATTAATTTTATTTTTGTCTCCTAATAATCTTTTTAACGCGTACAATCTCACTAGATGGCATCCTATGCTGCTGGCAATCCGGCTGGTGCCTTATGCAGACCTCAGCATCGGTTGGGGCAACTTGCTAGCAAAAAAAAAAAGGGAATTTAGGTCCAAAAAAGATGGTCCAAATAGTGTTTAGATTTTTTTTCAAGCCCGATTAATAATTGGACCAGGCTTGAGTTACCACAAATACAATCAGACCTCTCTGATTTAAATTAAATAAATATATATTATAAATAAAATTTAATATATAATATATAAATTAATTATAATTCATTAAATTTTATAATTAAAAAATATTTTATTTAATATAATTAATAATTATACATATTTAAATATTTTATATTTAATTAATATATATTATGCAAAAAGTTGTTTTAATTATTTTTAAAACCTTAATTATAAATTAAAACTTAAAAGTTAAAAATAGCTGGCCTCAGGTGAAGCCATGAAGAACAAATATTGGGTCCAGCGAAGCCAGGTCATTTATAAAAAAATAAAATAAAATAAAGTTAAGCTCAAATCAATGCATAATATATAATTTCATACAAAAGGCTCGATTTATTAGTCTGAGCCTCGGCCGATGGTCACTTCTAGTTCTAATGTGACATGAAATAAATCGTTAATATTTAAATATTTAAAAATTCACTTTTCTCAGATTTTTTCTGTTTTTTTTTCCCCTAAATTTCAAAGCATATTAAAATAGAAAGCAATCTGATACAGAAAAAGGGAAAAATGAAGAGATGAAACACAAGAAAGATTAAGCTCCAATAGGATTATATATAAGTCAAAAATCAAAAGAGATAAAAAAAAAATGCCACAAAATAGCACTAAAGCAAAACTCTCGTTAAATGGTGCCCAGTGTTGGACACAATAAAATTTCGTTTTTCAGGAACTATAGGTCTATGTCTTTTCTTGGAGACATTCTTCCAAATCTCTTGGTCTTTTTTTCTATGTCCATGAAGGATATTCTTTCTATGTTTTCTTTTTCACTCTACAACATCTTTTGCCTTTTCGTCACAACCATGGCTATAGCTTGCTGGTGGAAGAGAGATCAGGAAACCTCAAGAGAAGAGGAAGGAAAAAGGGAAAAAAGAGTAAAAGGAAAAGAAAGAAGAAAAATCTAAAAATATTAAAGCTATAGAGTTTACTGTCATGTAAGGGTCTCTATTAAAAAAAAAAAACAGAATTAATCATGTAAGTAAAATTATGTACTTTATGAAAGTCAGAGATAAATTTATTTAAAAAAATTATTAGGGAATAAGAATGAATCAATAACAAAGATGGTTAAATTTACATTTTAACCTTATATTATAGATTAATATTGTTCACACACAAAAAAAAACATTGGAAGAGAAAGAGAGAGAGAGAACATAAATGTGTTATAGGCATTTTTTGGTATAATGGGAGATAGACTAGTAGGAGTCCCACAGTAGACGAATCTTGCTGAGGGACCCAGCTCGCAGAGGTCGCTTGATAGGCATCAGCTCACTAATCGCCAGCTCGAGATAAGACTAGGTTAAAGCAGACGTCTAGACTCACCAAAAACAAGCTCCATCTCGCATATTGAGATCACGTCTTGTAAGCTCACAAGTGCGACCTCGCTGGTCGAAAATCAGCAATAACCTCGGACTGGAAGTATAGGCTCGCGAGGTATGGTCCTTTACCAATCCAGAAACTCCCTAAGGCTGAACACAAGACACACACATGTCAGCTCACAGACCCAGCAGACAAGGGGCCCACCCATGGAAAGCAACCTATAGAAGCTGATTTGCAGGGATACAAACTGTCTTGTGCATTCAATGCTTGATGTAATATATTTACAACTTGTAAAATTACACTTGTAACTTTCCAACCTCTATAAATAGGAGGGAAAGGATCCCTATAAGACAAGTTGAAAATAGTTATATTGAAACTCTATAGAAATTTATCTTAAGCAATAACATTACCGTGGACATAGGGATCGATGTTGCCCGATTTTAACGGAATCACGTTAAAAATACTGTGTCTTTGCTGCTCTTCCTCTTCATCTTTGCTTGTTTAACCAGATTACAGCTTGAGTCCAAAAGAACTTCTCTGATTGTTTGGATTTGGATCGAACCAAAATCCACTGTTAACAAAATGCATGCCAAAGTAACAAGCATAGAGAACTTGTTGGTGGGTTCCTTCATATAGGCCCATAAAATTCTTTATATTTGTTGTTTAGTATAAAAGATGAATATATATAATAAAAGAAAGGAAAACGGGTTTTAATAAAATAAGAATTCTTAATCCTTTTTAATTAGGAGTTGCAAGGCTTTTATATGTGTGCTTGGTTTGTGTGCATAAATGGTGGGAAAGAGGAGGATTGTTGTGAGGATTGATAGAACTTGCAACGATGCCAAAGAGAAAGATTATATTAGTTTTCGCTCATTTTATCAGAAGATTGATCACGAAACTTATTCCAATTTATATGAAATTTAAGTATGTTTTTCTTAATATTTTAGGTAGTATAGCGCATATATTATCTTGAATTTTTATTTTTCTCTATTGGCTGATTTTACATAATAATTAGTTAATATTATTGTATAAAGATTCCACTTATTTTGGTAAAAAGTTTTATTCAAGTTATTCCTTAAAATTTTTAGGAAAATGTTGATATAATTATTAATTATTTATTAGTGGAAGAACTTTTACTAAACTAGGTCCTATGGTTTTTTACTCTTACATTAAGGGGGTTGTCACATTAAAAATTGTTGGTCTCTTGATTTATTTTTTTATAATTAATTTTGTGTTGGATTTATTTAATTGCATTGAATAGGAAAAGTTAATCTAAGTAATTTAATATTTTCTATTGTGATATATTCTAGTTTTTCCCCCCAACAAGTGATATCAGAGTTTGGTTATTACTTTACTATGTGTGATTAAATGGAGGAAAATTTAGGAGGTATGATGATTAAATTAAATTCTTCAAATTATTCATATTAGAAACTTAGAATGGAAGACTTACTATACTAGAAGAATTATTCTATCCTATTGAAGTTGAAGGTATTAAATCTATTGAGAAAACTAATTATGATTGGAATGAAATAAATAGAAAGAGTGTTGATTTGATTAAGCAATATTGACAATAGCGTATTCCACCACGTATCTATTGAGATTGATGCTCATGAGTTATGAACTAAATTAGCCAGTTTGTGTAAGCATAAAACTTCACTAAATAAAGCCTTTTTTATTTGAAAGCTAGTGAATATGAAATATAAATAATGATGTTCAACATAGCTTTCAAGGTGTGGGGATCAACTGACTGCTATGAGTATGACCTTGTATGATGAAATGTAAGTACTACTATTATTTAATTCCTTGCCTAACAATTGGGAAATTTTAGTTATGTTTTTGAGTAATTCTGCTCCAAATGGGAAGGTGGCATTGATGATGATGAAAGATAGCATGTTGAATAAAGAAACAAGAAGGAAAGAAAATGAGACTTCAAATCATTCGGATGCATTAGTTGCTGGAGATGCACGTGGGAGAAATCAACACAAAAATTATAATGATCTTGAAAAGTCTAGGGGAAGATCACAGTTTAAAAATAGAAAAAACATGAACTATTTTCGTTGTGGAAGAACATGCCATATTAAAAGGAATTGTCAATAGCTGAAGAGAGATAAATCAATGAAAAGAGGCAAAAACAAGAAAGAAAATAAAGATACTATTGCAATTACACTTGATGAAGAGGTTGTAATTGCTTATTATGATGAGTATTTGAATCTTAAATGTGAAAACTCTACTTGGGTTGTTGATGGAGAAGCTTCTTATCATATTATTCCTTATAAAGATTTCTTTACATCTTATTCTACCTAAGAGAATAGTATGATTAGATTGAGAAATCAAGGTTCATGCTAGATCGTTGGTATTTGAGATATTAGCATGGAAACTAAGACTAGATGCAAATTGAAATTAAAGAATGTTAAACATATTCTTGATATCCGTCTTAGTTTATCCTCTACTAGAGGACTTGATAATATGGGTTTTGAAAGCTACCATGATAAAAGTAAATGGAAGCTTACAAAAAAGTCTGTGGCAAAAGGTGAAAATATTAGTTCTCTTTTACCATACAACAGTAACACTATGTAAAGAAGAGGTGAATGCTGCTGAAGACTCTTTTGTGTTATGGCATAGGTGCTTAAGTCACTTAAGTGAAAAAGAACTTGATGTGCTGGCAAAACGAAATTCCCTTCCCATGAGAGGTATGTCTTTAAAGAATTGTACACATTGTTTGACTGGTAAATAATATAGAGTTTCACTTTTTAAATTCCCTCCATATAGGAAATCAAATATTCTTGATTTGATTCATACTGATCTCTATTCTATGGATTCAAGAACTCTTGGTGGTGTTGTATATTTTGTTACATTTATTGATGACCACTCTAGGAAAGTTTAGGCTTATGCTCTAAAAACTAAAGACCAGGTGCTCGATGTTTTTACTAAATTTCCTATGCGTGTTAAAACAGAAATAGGCGTGAAATTGAAGTGTGCTCATGCAGATTATGGTAGTGAGTATAAAGGTCCATTTAAGAAATATTGCAAAGATCATAGCATTAAACTTAAGAAGACTATTTTGGAGACACAACAACAAAATGGTGTTGCAGAGAGGATAAAACGGACAATTACTGAAAGAATTAGATGTAGGCTTTCTCATGTTAAGTTGTCTAAATCCTTTTAGGGTGAAGCAATGAGAACTGTAATAAATTTGATTAACCTTTTTCCATCAACTCCTTTTGATTATGATGTATTAGAGAAAATGTGGGCTAGGAAAGAAGTCTCATACAATCATTTGAAAGTGTTTGGCTGTAAGGCATTTGTGTATATCCTAAGAGATGGAAAATTCAAGCTTGATGGCAAGACTAAACAATGTATTTTCTTGGGTTATTATCATGATGAATTGTCAAGTCCTGATCCACGGAATGTGACCAGCGTAGAAGGTCACCATCAGGAAACCCCCTACAAGCCTTACAATGTAATTACATACCAATGACTCACTATTTCATCTATCCATGACGAAATATTTATATATTAAATTCTAATAAAAATCCAGTAGAGTTTCTTCTATTTTTTGGACACCTGGCTATAAGGCCTATAAACAACACAAGGGCTATACACCTAGCACAACCTATATAACATCACCATAATATACAGTGGCCCAGACTTTACAATCTATATCTTACTGGGCATCCAACAATTATACACAACACATGCATATACAATCCTACCAACTACCAGACTTAACACCACAGTTATACTTTAAATCTCCTCAAGAGGTCCACTTAATTAATGAGCAGATCCAGGTCCAAGATGAGGTGGAGGGGTCGTAAGGGTGTCCTCAGGCTCTGAAAAACATAGAAAGAGAGGAGTGAGTTTCATGAAAACTCAGTGAGTAAACAATCCCATGATCACTTAGAAACCCTATTTAAAAAAATCATGTTCGAAAGTATATGTATAAATATAGTCGTGAAGATATGCTTACCCATTTTACAGTGATAATCTCAATATACATTTGAAAACTATAATTCAACAAGAGAATCAAGTAATTGAAAATGTGATATTCAACAACATGATAATAAGTATTAAATTAGGCTATTGTGGAAAATACATTCAATTGGATTTCCAAAGAATAAATTTAAAATGGCAACCATAAATATAATTCCCGTTATAAACCATCTAACACGTTTACCGGAAGATCGTGAACATCCCAACATAAGTCATTCAACATGTCTGCCAGATGCTCATGAACGTATACATCCCCACATTCCTCCATCCTTATTGCTCTCCATCGGCTATTTACAAGTGTACTTGAGGATTATCAATAAATTCTTCAATGGGTCTAGTATCTCAAATCAATTAGTTTAACACATCAAATAGCATAAATATCACGCCTCAAACTATGGAATGTAACCGGCGTAGGAGGTCATTAGTAAAAAACCTCCTACAAGCCTAACAATGCAATTTGTATCAAATATTCACAATTTATTATATATATGTTTTAACATTTACAAATAATTATATCAAAATTTTGACAAAATTTCCCCTGTTTTTCCTACAGCTGGGCACAAGGCTTACATGCACACAAAAAAGGCTACATGCCTGATGTATCCTGTACAATACAAAACAAAAATAAACAGTGGCCCAGGCTAAATTATCCCTATCCTATTGGGCAGTCAGACACATACATATAAAACAATGCATCCTATCAATTGCCAACAACTCCACCATATGTATACCTGTAAGCTCCATAGAGGTGATCTACTCACTCAAGGAGCAGATCCGATATCTGGGTGAGATGGAGGAATAGAAGGAGAATCCTGAGACTCTGAAAAACAGGAAAAGAGAAAAGTGAGTTTTATTGAAACTCAGTAAGTAAACAATCTTATGATTACTTAAAAACCCCATTTTTTGAAACCATGTTCAAAGGTATACATATAAATACAATTTATGGATATAAACATGTAGTTATGCTTACCCGTTCTACAAGCATAATATCATTACACATTTTAAAATTATAATTTAGCAAGAAAGTTATTTAATGAAAAGCATGATATTTGACATTATAGTAATAAACAAGAGAAAAGTAGTAACTTTCTAAAAATTTTTATTTAAAACCCAATATGATAAAACATACTACTGAATTTTCAATGAAAAATTACCAGAGGTAATCAACATAACATAGTGTAATCATTTGTCATGAGCCACCCAACATGTTTGCCGAGTACTTATGAACAATCTAAACATCTCCGTACATTTCCATCCTTATCCATTCTTACTCGAGGAATTTACAAGTTCCCAAGTACACTTGAGGGTTACCACCTAATTCTTCAATGGATCCAGTATGACATTTATATTCAATTCAGGTCACATATCATAAGGATTTTGAAATGGGTAAGCAACCTTTATCAAACACACTAAAATCTGCTAATGTGTTTTCATGTTCGTTCACTATACAGAAAAGAAACATCATCAATTTCTATGTTATAAAACAAGATAAAAACATAGAATTTCAACATAGGCAGGTCATTCCAATATACACACAACATATAGATGTACTCTAAAAATCATTTCAATACATATAGAAATCTCATTATTTATAAAGAATCTATAATGTTTCATATAATAAAGTTACATTATCTATTTGCATGGGATTCTCAAGTGAAAAGGAATGTTCACTCACCTTAAACACACTCTAGAATAGCCTAATTGAAAATTTGCTGGAATCTTAAAGTTTTAGGGCAGATGAGTTCAATACTTTAACAATCATACCTCTAGAATAACACAATCACAAAAATCCCAAATTTCCTCAGAAACTTCACATGAGGGTTTCAACTAAATATCTTGAAATTT
>JANHAO010026248.1:0-11138 GCA_026873985.1 Saraca asoca | reverse complement strand
CTCATCTATATGCAAATCTATGTTTATAAGGAAATCTATCTCTACCTGCAACAAGATTTCATCAATTTGTGTTCTCATATGTCCTGATTTCATTAAAAGCCATGGAAGCCCATTGACACTCTCTCAAATATCATCCAAATAAGGTTTATAATATATATGATTAAACCATACACACAAAATAAGATACTAACTCTGACATTTTTTGGCGTGAGCTGGATCACTAGCTGAACAAACATAAATAACTTGCCAAGCAGATGCAGAATCACTACAGAAACCCCAGGAGAAGTAATAGCAATAGAAGGCAAAGCAGTGGAAGAAGAAGAAGAACAGCAGTGGAAGCAGATGCAAAGGCTGAAACACAAGCAGTTGATGCGGAATTGAGAGGCATATGTAGCACAATCAAAGAAGGAGTAGAGAGCTGAGTGGCATGTGCGGGAGAGCAAAAAAAGAGTGAGAAATTGATGGGGAAAGGGGAAAAATAGGAGGGAAATAGTAAAATAATTTGTGACAAGAAAAGTAAATATAATATTATAAAACTGTTATCATAAAATTTTTTTTGGCAACAGAATATATGTGTTGCTTATGAATTAAAATTTGGCAACACTTAAAAAAGTGTTGTCTATTATATCTGTGGCACCGGTTTTAAGAGAGTGTTGCCTAAAATTGGAAATAAAGGCAACAATTAAAAAAACTGTTACTTATTCTAATATTAGACAACGATTTTTAAATGTTGCCGGATTTAATGTTGCCTAAAGCCTTTCACTCATAGATTGTCCTCTAAATTAATTATAGCATTTGTTTTCAAAGTTACAATTTTTTTGTTCTGTAACTTTCTGCCTAGATTTAAACACATGTACTGTTGCTGAATCTAAAATTATTGATAGGTTTATTATTTCTCTATTCTTTCAATTATACAGTGGTTGAAATCTAATTTGTTGATTAAGAGGGAAAAAAAAGGGTGACGGTGGAAAATGGAACAATTATCGGGGTTGCCGATATGTGCCTCAGGTCCATTGGGTATTTGAAATGGTCAGTAGAAGACTTAATCATAGCCCTCTTAAGACAGGACTCAAATGAGAGCACCTTAGCAATGATAGCAACTGCAGTCTTGAGTCCTGGTCCTTCAGAATCTTAGCAATGGGCCCAGCTCTTTTCCTCTTTTTAGTAGCTCAAATGGCACATTTTTAATTTTATTCCTCACAAATCTTTTTTTTTTTTAATGCAAGAATTGTAATCATGTGCTGTTAGTCCAGTTTGCAAGATTACCAATGTGATATTTTTTAATTTTACATGACAATATTTTTGCTGAGGTGAATTCTTTTTTTATTCCTGAGACATGTGCATTCTAATTTTAATCTATACTAAAGAATGTCACGTTACCAAAATTATGATTGATATTTTTATAGAAATGTCATTGAAATCAAATTTGGTGTGAAAATGTGTCTTTATAACTAAAAGAAGGCTTTATGTAGGCAAAACTGGTATAGGTTAGAAAAGAAATGCTTCACACAACAATTTTTTCAATTGGGCTAAAGGAAGTGGCCCTGAAGGATATGAAGTTGACGGAGTTAGCTTAGGATATGGTGCAGTCTGTCCATCTTTCTTGTAGGTGTGCAAAGGCCTTATTCCAAGTAGTTGGAGATGAGGCAACAAGAACCAACAAGCAGTTGCCTACGTCATACCGAACTTGGAGCTGATCATATATATTTACCAGTCTTACTCCGTAAGAATCCACGTTTTGCGCGGTGTTAATGGCTTTGATGACTGAACTACCATCCCTCTGGACTCTGCTGTAGCAGATATTATGTCAGGCTTGCTGGATTACTTACCAAATGCACCAACAGATAGCATCATAGTTGATGAAATTCAAGGATAGGCGCCCACCTTTGCCTCTATGTTTTTGTATTCGCTGTTTTAGGATGGTCCCCAAATTTGAGTTCCAACTCTACTTCTCCTTTATCTACTTCTCTCCCATTACTTTTTGCACCAACTTTTTTAATTCTTCAAAAAAAAAAAAAAATACTAATTGTGCAAGTAATTTATATAATACGGACCAAATCAAATTAACTCTACATAAATAAAGAAGTTGATCTTAGTGATGAAAATGAACAAAAGTGGAAGTGGAAGAAGTGATTGTGACAAGACCTGAAGAAGAAAATAAGGATGGAAACTCCTCCCACAAATCTCAGAGCTAGAAGATGTAAATACATGATAATTTATTAAAAGTTAACCAGAATTGCTTATTGGCAGATCATGATCATGCATGTCTACATTGGTACCACTTTCTTTAAATTTATTGTTTTTAGATAATTCATATGCTTGGTGGGCGGAATTTATCCTAGCTCTTCACACGTGCATCTAACCATTAGATGAAAAAGATAGGTTGCGCCTACTGTAAGTTTTAAATGCCATTCCTTTGAGTAAGCCCACCCACTTTAGCCATTTCAATTTTCAGGGACCATCTGAATTAGACTGATAATTACTAAATAACATTAATATCACGGAGCATTGACAAGGACCAGTTTCATGACCAGCCTTGTTAATTGTAGTCCAACCATTTCTTGTCCTTGCCTTTTCCAGAAATTCAGAAATTCTTTATTGCACATTTTGAGAGTTGCTATCTTACATAAATTTGCCCCAAAGCACAAATAATACAAATTACATTTATTTTAATTTATTAAATTTCACTCATTACATCTTTAACAGAATCCTGAATAAGTGGAATAAATTTAGATTCAATTTCTTTAAATATATAATAAATAAAATTGCATTCGTCGATCTCTTACGGGCGTCCATTGTCACAATGATGCGAGGCTTTTATTAGAGGCACGAACAATGCCCACCAAAATACATTCATATAGAGGCAGAAGTGGCTTTTTGACTTTTGGCTCCCACTGATTGAACTCAGGCTCTCTTCTCAAAATCATTATATACACCTTTCTGAGTCACCCACAATACGTAAATTTCAACGACAAAGACAGTGTAAAAAGGACATATACGAAAAAGTGTATCATGAGTAGTGTAGTTAAGTACCGTACCACTGATAAGTTTGGTTGAATTTAGATGCCGGCCATGCACTCAGGTGGGGTCACGGGGTATCGCGATTTATCAGTGCAGTAGTCGTAGATCATGTGGTTCACACGAACCCACCTGTATCTTCTGGCTTCCAAGGCATTAAGAGCTTGGTAAGCACCTCCTTCCCACCAATTCCTTGGGTTTGAGGCACAATTAGCAGGTCCTGGTACTGGGCATCCTTCAATGTCAAAGTCTTTGTAATAAGCATAGAATGGCGCTTTGCTCCAATCAATTTTCTCCAGGCCACCTCTTGTTGCCCAGTCATCTGCTTCCCACAATGTCGAGTATACCCCCATGGGTTGCATCGAGGGGTATGGGATTCTCTTGGCTTCGTTGTTCTTGTAAACTCTGATAGGAACTTCATCAACGTAGAATCTGCAAATTTACAGGATATTTTAGCAAATTGGCAATTAATGAATTGCTGGTTGCTTGTGCTTGTACCATTCAAATAATTTTTTGACTCACACAATATGGTGATGATTCCAGAGGATTGTGTAAGTATGGAAATTTGCAGCTGGATCAAACCAAAGGTTGACTCTTTGTTCTCTGTCGCCTTTTCCGTGAGCATAGATGTTTGTTTGAACAGTGTAGGGCTGACCTGTCCTGTTACCCAAGAACTCGAAATCAAGTTCATCACGAACGTTGTCGGTGTTGGAGTTCATCTAAGAAAACGTTACAAGTTTCAGCATGTGCATGTTAAAATTAATAATTTAAAACACAGCATTTGTCATCTGTTGGGAACATTTTCAACGTATTTGTATGGTGTGGGATTCAGAACATACATAGAAAGCAGTGACAGTGCCAGCAGAGTCTCCAGAGATGAGCTTGATCTTCATGCTTACACGGCCAAACATGTATCGCCCATTGGAAGCGAACCCACATCCTGAAAATGTAGAAGATGGTCATATATAAATTCATCCAAATGCTATTTTCTGTGTCTGTAAATTTGTAATCGTGTTGGTCAGTATGATGAATGAAGAGTCTAATTATTAGTAAAAGGTTTTTCTCTTAGGGGAAAAATTACCCGAGTTTTGGTCAAGAATGAGTTGGATGGCCCTGCCTCCATAGATTTGCCTGATATGGGAACCAGACCAGGTGATATGAAAATCTTGCAGAAAAGTTGCGGGTCGTCCCCAAACACAGAGAGCAGAGAGGAGGCACCATAAAAACAAAAAGAGACAAGCATTTCTTAAAGGGAAAAAGAAGACCATGGTCACAATAATAAAGATGTAAATAGGATTTGGTTTGTGATGAAAGTGGATGAGAATGGTATGTTTGTGTGTGTGTATATAAAGGATGAGGGAGGGTGTGAGTCCGAACAGCTTAGCTTTCCATACAGCTAATGGAGAGCCGTAATTAGGGCCTACCCAACAGTTTGCAGTCTCCCTAAAGATTATCTGTGCGTGTGCTTATGAATTATGGTGAACAACATTAATGTACAATATTTTTTAGATTAATGAATTATGGTGAACAACACGTACGTGTGCTCCTACAAACTCCCAAAACGCATTCAATTGTTTTTTTAGATTACGGTTAAATTATTCTCTTGTTAGTGTTGTTCAATTTTTAATAACTTCTTTGTTTGGAATTTAATTTTTAAATTTATTTTTTTGTTTTTAATTATATAATTCTTATCACTATTTAATTAAATTTTGTTACAATATTTTATGAATGCAACTTAATAATTTTTTTTTATAAAAATATTATATATTATTTGGATTTATATTTTAAGTGACAAATAGTATTATGACATTTTATGAAATATTTTCTATATAAAAGAAATTTCAAATTTACATATCTTTCATTTTATAAATTTAAAATATGTGTCAAATTATTGACAAAATCTAACAGAAAATAATTAAAAATAAAAATAAATATAAGTATCTAATTTTAAAATTTTAAATTATAAAAATTTAATTATAAATTGTATAAAATTATAAGAAGTAGTAGATTAATTTAAACTTAAATTATTTAAGCCCCATTTGGTTTGCAAAAATTAAACTTAATTACTGCAAATGATGGATTATTTTATCTTGTTTTACAGTTTTAGGAACAATCGTGTTTGATGGATTAATAAGATAAGAATGTAAATACCAAACATTTCGCAAGTGTTCAGCGTTCTTATGGCACTAATTTTTTTTTTTTTTTAAATTTTTACTGATACAACGCATATATACTTGAGAGAACCAAACTTCTTTTTCAGTTTATTATGAATCTATAATATCAAATAAATAGAACACAAACATTGACGTAAGAACATATTAAATCGAATGACTTTTCATATTATTATCAAAATATAATTTTACGACATTTATTGAAAATCTTATATTAATAAAAATGAATATTTTTTTTTTAAAGAAAGAATGGTGGCCAAGAAAATGGTTAGACTTATTAGAAGTCAATATAAGGCTATATTTTTATTCAGGATTGAATTGACGCCTTTTATTTGCGTCTCTATCCACAGCGGCACGGTAATTTGGCTTGTGTGCTTATTAAGGGGCTGTTCGTTGGACGGCATTGTTTTCACTTCTGCAAATATTACAAGACGTATTTGATCCAAACTATTATTTAATATTTAATTATTGTGGATGTTTTTGGAATCGCACAAATGAACCGCTAAAAGTCCAACGGACAGACTCAGCTAATAAAGGCCTAACTCATTTAGGATTGAGGTCGTTGGATTAAGACATTAGGTCGTTAGATACGAGCTAAGATCGCCAGTTAACATGGGTCAAAGTAGCAATCTTGGGTCGTTGAGAACAAGGCTCAACTCGTGGATCGAAGCATGCATTTCTAACCATCAATTCAGGAAAATCCGTTCAGCTTTCTATTTTTATAGAAACCCATTATTATCTATTATATAATCCTAATTAAGTCATGATACTTATCTGTTACAAATTTACATTCAAACTGTAATCCTCCAACTATTATAAAAAGGGATGAAATCATTTTACATTACACAATCAATTATTAGATACAAAACACTCAGCAAAATAGATTGAGAAATAAAATAACCATGTACGTAAGAGTTGATTAACTTTAGCCGAACCACATTAAAAATCTTCTGGTGTCTCTCTGTTTTTTCTCCCTCCCTCTCTACTTACATCCAATCTGCAATTTGGGATTCTGGACTTGAGTTGATTGGATTCGACCATCAACATCTTGGTGCTAGAAGGAGGGCCCTAAAATGCATTCCCCTTGATTTTTCAATGGTTAGAGGAAGAACTACGAGGAGTTCAAATGCTATAGTTGACGAGCCTGATGGTCATATGGAACAACATAGGGACCCCCTGCGGCATGCACTTTTGTTGTCCCCACCACAAGTGTTGTTGTGCCAGCGGCCACACACCAACCTGCTATTATTGATAGGATACAAGTGTAGCATCAGTGTCATAAGGCGCTTGAGAAAATGGTAGGAGAGTTGGCTGAGGCGGTTAGGGCATTGACTCATGCACAAGTCTAGGGCTCATGAGAGCAGATTGGGGGTGTTACGCAGAAAGAAGCTCTCTAACAACCATAAGAAAGAACTCAAGAAGAGAGGCCAACCAGAAAAGTACTTCAGCATACTCATTCAACTTGCTTTACTAACTCACGGCCAAGGTCGGAGGTCCATTAAGCTTGTGAGGATGACGAAAGAGATCATCAGCGACATGGGGGCTCGCATCGAGCTAAAGACTCAAATAAGACCAATTGGAGACATGTCTCAGATCAGAACTCACTGAGCCACAAGCAAAAAAAGTGTAGAACCTCATATCACCACTCCCACAACAAAAAAAGGAGCCAGTCATCTTCTAGCCATCAGTTTGAGACTCAGGACCATATGGTAGAGGAGTTGCTTCAGAGGGTAGAACAATTGGAACAACGCCTTTAGGCTTTGGACCTCTGAGTTTGTTATGAGGGGAGGATGCCATTTAGTAGGGAGATCGAGAAAGAGCCTCTACCTCACAGGTTCAAAGTTCCTACTATCTCACAATATAATGGGGATAGTGACTTATACGACTACCTAGATGCATTGAATGTATAGATGGATCTTCAGTTGACTAATCGTTTGGTCAAGTGTCGTGTCTTTCCAGCCATTCTAGGAGACATACCTTGAACATGGTTCAGGAATCTTAAAGCTCACAACATTGATGGCTGGGAAGAATGCCAGAAGATATTCATCAACCAATACAAGGCACTAAAAAGGCAGCTCACACGACCCTGCTACCTTACGACAGTCTTTCAGCAAAAGGATGAATCACTAAAAGACTATATTACCTGGTTCAGACATGAGGTCAGTAACGTAGAGAATCCCTCAGATGAGAGCATCTTAACAGTAATCTCAGCAGGACTTCACAAAGATGAAAAGTTATATGAGAGCATATACAAGTCTTCGGTAAGGGACTTGGGTGAATTCTATGAATGAGCTATCAAAGAGATCAGGTGGGAGAAAACCTTTGGCCCTAAAAAGTCCAAGGATAAGGCAAATAGCTCCAATCAGAGTAAAAAGAGGAATAATATTGGGAACAGTAAGGAAAGTCAGGATGATGACCCTAAAAATCAGGTTGTAAAGAAGGCCAAGAATGAGCCATCTTGGCATAAAGGTTGCCATTACAGCTATAGCATCTTGTCAGATACTGAGGAAAGGATCTTTGCAATAGAGAATGATAAGGAGGATTTTAGGAAGCCCAATCCTATAAGGACTCCCAATAGGTTTAGAAACATGGACAAGTATTGTGCTTATCACGATGAAGTCAGGCATAATACTTCAGAATGTAGGGCACACTCAAGGATACAATTAAGGATCTGATCAAGAGAGGTCATTTAAGAGATTATGTGGTGTAACCTATGGAACGGTGACCTTAGCAACATTAGCAACCAGTACAGTAGAAACACCAACGGACTCCTGAGCAGGATGAGGCACATTCGGTAAGAACTATATTTACCATTTACAGTAGGTCTCACATTGTAGGTAGCTCAAACAGGTCACATGGACACTACGTATGAGAAGCAAATCACATCCTGTTCATGGGACATAATGGATTTGAAGGTCCCGTTAAGAAAGCAAGGGCAACCTTGGACAACATTACCTTTGCAGATGAAGATGCACAAGGAGTACATTCTTCTCATAACAATGTATTGGTTATCTAAGCCAGAAATGGTAATGCCGAGGTACGAAGAATTATGATAGATATAGGTAGCTTAGTGAATGTAATGTATAAGGGATGTTTTGAATAGATGGGCTTGAGCACTAGTCAATTGAATCCTTTCCCAAAGCCCTTTTATGGCTTTACAAGAGATGCAATAGTACTAGTAGGACAAATCGGGCTTCCCATCACTCTCAGGGATTCAGATCACCAAGCCATTGTACTAGCAAATTTTCTAATTGTTGATTATCCCTTAGCATACAATGTGGTACTGGGGTGACTTGTAATGAATGACTTGGACATGGTCACATCAACCAGGACACTTACCATCAGATTCCCAACCCCCAATGGTATCATATGTGTGCAAAGTGAGCAGTATATAGCCTAATGTTGCTATGAGGACATAGTCAAGCTAGAAGTGAGAGGGAAGAAGGTTAATATGATTTTTTGACAAAGAACCATGGGTACGAGCATAATAGGGGTTAGCCACAACTTTGATGCTCGTGAAGTAGATGCAAATAGAGCAACTAGTCTAATGGAAGAACCCGAAGATATACATGTTAGCGAGTCAAATGTTGAGAGATACTTCAAGCTAGGAAAAAAACTTGTCCATGGATGTAAAGACCCAAGTAACCGAATTCCTTAAAGCAAACCTAGATGTTTTCACTTGAAACTATGAGGATATGGTAGGAATTGATGCTGAAGTCATGTCACATAAGCTCAATGTCAACCTTTACCATAAGTCGATCTACCAGAAGAGGAGGCTAATGGCTGCTGAGCAATACATCACTTTCAAGGAAGAAGTGGATAAGCTTTTGGCTAACAAATTCATCCGAAAAGCTTACTACCTAACTTGGGTGGCCAATCCTGTGCTTGTAAAAAAGAAGAATGGGAAATGGAGAACTTACAAGATTTTACAGACCTCAACAAGACGTGTCCAAAGGATAGCTTTCCCCTACCAAGGATTGATCAGCTCATGGATGCAATTGCTAGTCATCTGCTTCTCAACTTCATAGACACCTACCCAGTATACAATTAAATCCCTATAAACCCACAAGCTGAGGAACACACCTCATTTATCATTGACCGTGGGCTATACTGTTACAAGGTGATGCCCTTTGGACTGAAAAATATAGGCGCAACCTATTAGCGGTTGGTCAATATGATGTTCAAGGAATAGATCGGGAAGACAATAGAGGTTTATATGGATGATATGCTAGTAAAATTTGATCATGTCATTAACCATGTCCATGATTTGGGGGAAATGTTTCAAATTTTGAAGAGGTATCAAATGAAGATAAATTTGCATAAGTGTACATTTGGGGTGGCTTCGGGAAAATTCCTTGGATTCATGGTCAATAACAAGGGAATTGAGGCGAATCCAGAAAAGATCAAGGCATTTGTCGATATGAGATCTGCTACCAGAGTCAAGGAGATACAGAGCCTTAATGGCCAAGTCGTAGTGCTTAGCAGATTTATTTTCAAAGCTACAGATAAATGCATCCCATTTTTTGATGTGCTGAAGAAGGAGAAATAGTTTGAGTAAACTGAATAGTGTGAGGTCGCTTTTCAACAACTGAAGCAATATATGGGTTGAGCTCCTCTTTTATCCAAACCAAGGGAAGGTGAGAAGCTTATCATTTACCTAGGGGTATCCCAGCATGCTCTCAGTGCAGCATTGGTACAGGAAGAAGGTAGAGCTTAGTTCCTAATCTATTATGTAAGTAAAAGGCTGTTAGATGCTGAAACGAGGTACTCACCGATGGAGAAGCTTGCCTACTACCTCGTGGTGGCATCAAGGAAGCTGCAACCTTACTTCCAAGCACATACTATATAAGTGCTCACATAGTTCCCACTCAAGTAGTGTCATGACCCAATCCTAGGCACGTGACCAGCGTAACAGGTTACCCATAGAAAACCTATTACAAGCCTGACAATACACATATAACACCAATACATATAATCTACTTTAACAGATAGATATAAATACTATTACTTCTACCGATAATTTGGTAGAGTTTTCTCTATTTTTCAGACACCTAACCATACGGCCTTCACAAAAACATTAAGGGCTACACGCCCATTAGAACCTATACCATGTCACACAATACATATATTTTTATTCAATAGCCCAGACTAGACATTACATAACCTACTGGGCATCCAAGACTCAAACATATGCAAAATGCATTCCTATCCAATTGCCAAATCATTTTACCATTTTATACCTTTTTATCTCCGTGGAAAGTGGTTGATGAGACGGAGGGAAACTGAGTTATCTTCTGTCTCTGAAAAACATAGAAAGAAAAGGAGTGAGTTTCAATGAAACCCAGCAAGTAAACAATCCCCTCAAAATCATTTATTATTTATAAAACAATTCTAATATCGTTTATATTCATAAAACCCGTTTACCAGCTTAATTACCTTTATCTCAATTAAATTTAGAAAGTCCACATTTCATAGGAAAATCAAGTATCAAAAAATATAATATCTAGTATCATAAAACAGATATTAAAATAAGTCTGTATGAAAGATAAATCCAATGTAGCATAGGCATGACAGAAAACAATGTCTTTTAAAAGTTCGATTGAATATTAGTATAACAAATGGTCCGCTGGATTCTCACAAGTAAATCTCCGAAGGTAACCATCCTATAATCCTGTTGTGGGTCATCTAACACGTCTACCAGCGCCCACAGATGTATCCTGTCATAAGCCATCTGACACATCTGCTAGACGCTCATGTCGTTATCTTCTACCATATCTCTTTAACTCCTGCCCGGGTAAACATATACTCACAAGTGCACTTGTGGGTTACCAACCATTTATCAATGAATCCAGCAATTTAAATCATTAATTAAAATCATTGTATACTAGTTTCCTCAAAGTCATCAAGTAATATATATTTCTCAATATAACAATATTTCTAAAACTGAAT
>JANHAO010026247.1:0-11138 GCA_026873985.1 Saraca asoca | reverse complement strand
GATGAAAGGTAGGTTTCATTCTCTCTTGTATTTATTTATCTGAACCTCTACACAAAGGGATTTTCCGGGGAAGGGTTCGGCCACACTGGGTTCCTTTGATGGAAAAATTTTTGAAATTTCCCCTCTTTGGCTGGACTCGTTCTTACACCAACACAGCTAGCAAGTCGCCCAACATGAGCTCAGACTACCCAAAGAGCTGTCTCAAGAATTATGTATGGACTGCTGGGGTCTAGTTAGCACCCAAAGGCACATTTTCCTAATCGATAAGTCAACTCTTAAAATCGACACATCAACCTCCAAAATTCGACAATGAAATGACAAGCATTTATTACCTGTCAAACATGTATTGCCCACAACGATGAAAATAATTATTTTTCTATTTGTCAAATTACACTTATAACTCTCCCAGCTTCTATAAATAGGAGAAGGATATATCATTGTAGGTAAGAAAGAACAATTACACGCAAACACTCTGCCGGAACAGTGAGAGAGCACTTGTAAAGTGAAGGAGCACTGATATCGTAAATCTGTTGAACTTTACAAAGAAACCACCATACAAAGCTAATTCAAACCACTGTGGACATAGGGGCTAAACTAGCTTTAGCCAAATGATGATAAAAGCTTCTGTGTCCATTACTCTTCCTCCTTCTCATTCTCTTTCCTGTTATAATTGGTATCATTAGTTTATAGTTTGGGGTGTTGAAGAACTGTTTGTGCTGACTAAGATTTAGGTTCACTAAACCAAATTTTACCATCAATATTTTGGCGTTAGAAAGAGGGCCCCCAATTGCGTTCTCTCTTTCTTTGGTTTACTATCCATTACAATGGCAAGAGAAAGAACCACTAGAAGCTCTAGTGTTGTCGCAGGCTAACCTAATGGTCATGTACAACAACAAAAAGAAATGTTACTAGTCGCAGGCTCAGTCTTCCCTATGGCAGGCACCCCTGCTACCCCAACAATAGGTGCTGTCGTTGGCATAGCATCTTTTACTCCCCATCCACCTGTTGCCTTTGACACCAATGGAGCTCAAGTGTTGTTCCAGCGCTAAGAAAAACTTAAAAATACTATGAGAGAGTTGGTTGATGTTGTGAGAGCATTGGCTCAAGCACAAGCCCAGGGGGCACAAAGGTAAATTGAGGATACTGCGCCTAGAGGAGGCCCGCAGCAGCCTGGGGCCCAACAAGAAAAAGTTGTTAGAGAAAAACATCGACGAGCTAGTTTTGTCCACTTGACCAACCCACGGTTGAGATCAGAAGTTCATCGAGTCCGCGAAGATGATAAAAAAGACTATCAGTGACCTCAGAGCTCGCAACGAGAAAGAAGCTCGAGCGGAACTAATTAAGGGTGCAAATCAGATCATCATTCGTCGGATCGAGGGCACAACAGAAAGTACAAAACCTTGGATCGCCACTCTTGTGATTAGGAGGATGACCAAAGCCATTGCATCACTAACCGATGGTCTGAGACTCAGGACCCAGTGATTGACGAGCTCCTCTAGAGGGTGAAGGAGTTAGAAAAATGACTCAGGGGTTAGAGTAGCCAGGGCAGTTATGAGGAACGGACACCATTCACCCAAGAGATCTAAACAGAACCTTTTGCCTGAAGATTCAAAGTCCCTAACATCCCACCATACAATAGGGATACCAACCCTTACAATTATTTGGATGCATTTAATATCCAAATGGACCTCCAAACTACAAATCCGTTGGTCAAATGCCGCGTTTTCCCTATGACATTTGGGGAAATACCCAAGACGTGGCTCAAAAGTCTTCCTGCCCGCAGCATTCATAGCAGGGATGAATGCCAAGCAAAATTTCTCAACCAGTATAAGGCATTGAAGAGGCAGCTCACACCATCCTGCTACCTTGTGACAATCTTTCAATGAAGAGATGAGTCACTAAAGGATTACATTGCTTGGTTTAAACACAAGGTCTACAATGTCGAGAACCCTTCAGACAAGAGCATCCTTACAACCATTTCAGCTGGGCTCTATAAGGATGGCAAGCTTTACGAGAACATATACAAATTCCTAGTAAAAGACCTGGGTGAGTTTTATGACTGAGCTGCCAAAGAAATAAGGTGGGAGGAGACTTTTGGCATGAAAATGCCCAATCAAAAAGATGAGGTAGGTGGCTCCAATCAAGGCAAGAAGAGGAATAATGGCAGGAGCAATAGAGGTGGTCAAAAGGGGATTCTAATGGCTAGGTCACGAAAAAGGCCAAGGGTGAGCGACCACTAAGCCAGAGTCGCTATGACAGTTATAGCATTCTATCCGGCACCCCGAGAAGAATCTTCACAATGGAGAAGGACAACGAGGACTTCGAGAGGCCCAAGCCCTTGAAGGTTCCCATTAAGCAAAGAAACAAGAATAGATTTTATGCCTACCACAATGAAGTCGGGCATAACACTTCAAATTGCTAGTCACTCAAAGACGCTATGGAGGACATCGTTAGGAGAGGTCGCTTAAGGGATTATATGGTGCAACCCTCAGGACAGCGACCTCCATGGCCTCACTAACCAACTCAGCATCAATACTAGCAGACTCCTGAGCATGAGGGGATACCCTCAATGAGGATTATATTCACCATTCATGGTGGACCCTATATTACTGGAACTTCAAAGCAGTCCCATAAGTGGTATGTGCGGGAAGTGAGACATGTCCTACTTGCAAGGTGTGACAAAGCTAAGGGACTAACAAAGAAAGCCAGAACGAGCTCCAGTTGCATCACTTTTAGTAGCGAAGACCCTTAGAGAGTACATTCTTTGCATAATGATGCTATAGTCATTCAAGCCAAAATTATTAATGTTGAAGTGCAGAGAATTATGGTTAACATAGGCAGTTCAATAAATGTGACGTACCGGCAATACTTGGATCAGATAGACATAAACCCCAACCAGCTCAAGCCTTCCCTCGAACCTCTTTTTGGCTTCACAGGAGATGCAGTAGTCCCATCGGGACAAATCAAGCTCCCTATAACCCTTGAAAATATAGGCTGTCAAGCCATTATCTTGGCTGACTTTCTAATCATTGACTCTCCATCAACATATAATGTGGTGTTAGGGCGACCAGTGATGAAAGACCTAGACATGGTCATATCACCTAAAATGCTCACCATCAAGTTCCCAACCCCAAATAAAGTTGGATGCATTCAAGGAGAGCAAGAAGTGGCTTAATGATGCTATAAAGATGTACTCGAAATGGGGGAGAGGCAAGGAAGATTGATGTGATCTTTAGGGGAAAGCTATGACCCGTGAGCTTGACTGGCGTAAGCTACAACTTTTACCCTTGAAAAGTGGATGTTGAAAGAATGGCAGGTCCAATGGAAGAACTAGAAGAGGTTCAAGTCAGTGAGGCAAACTTTGAAAGATGCCTCAAATTAGGAAAGAATCTTTCTCCAAGCATGAAAATGGAGCTAATAGAATTTGTCAAAGTAAATCTTGATGCCTTCACCTAAAATCACGAAGACATGGTTAGGATCAACCCGAAGGTCATGTCGTATAGATTAAACGTTGATCCTTGCCATAAGCCAGTTCGCTAAAAGCGAAGGCCAATGATTGTCGAATGGTATGAGGCATTAAAAAAAGAGGTGGATAAACTCTTGGTGAATAATTTTATCTGGGAAGCATACTATCCCACTTGGGTAGCCAATCCTACTCTTGTAAAAAAGAAAAATGGGAAGTGGAGAACTTATGTTAACTTCATTGACCTTAATAAGGCATGCCCAAAGGACAACTTCCTCTTGCCGAGAATTGATAAGCTTATGGGTGCAATGGTAGGACACAAATTCCTAAGCTTCATGGATGCTTACTCAAGATATAATCAGATTCCTATGACCCCACAGGATAAAGAGCACACCTCGTTCATCACTAACCATGGATTTTACTGTTAAAAAGTGATACCCTTTAGGTTGAAGAACGTCAAGGCAACCTATCAGCAGTTGGTGAACATAATGTTCAAAGATTAAATCGGGAAAACAATTGAGGTGTACGTGGACAACATGTTGATGAAGTCTAAGAAAGTCACCAACCACGTCCACGACCTAGGGGAAATGTTTCAAATCCTAAGGAATATCAAATGAAGCTAAATCCACTCAAATGCGCATTCAGGGTTGCCTCTGGAAAGTTTCTCGACTTCATGGTGAATAGTAAGGGGATTGAGGCAAACCCTGAAAAAATAAGAGCCCTTATTGACATGAGATCCCCCACTGGGCCTAAAGATGTCCAGAGTTTGAATGGCCAAGTCACAGGGCTAAGCAGGTTTATCTCCAAAGTAATAGATAATATGTCCCTTTCTTTGACGTCTTAAAGAAGGCAAAGAGGTTTGAATGGATGCAGCAGTGCAAAATTGCCTTCTAGCAACTCAAACAGTATCTTAGGTGAGCTCCTTTTCTATCAAAACCAAAAAAGGGTGAAAAGCTAATTGTCTATTTGGAAGTATCCCAATACGCCCTCAATACAGCTCTAATGAGAGAAGAAGGCGGGCTCAATTTCCTGTTTACTATGTGAGCAAAAGATTATTGGACACGGAGACAAGGTATTTGCCTAAGGAGAAAATTACTTACTGCCTGGTAGTTGCCTCGAGAAAGCTGTGACCCTATTTCCAAGTGCACATCATAAAAGTGCTGACACAGTTCCCACTTAAACAAGTCTTACGAAAGATGGATGTCTCAAGACATCTCCTCAAATGAGCAATTGAGCTAGCTCAGTTTGAAATTGAATATAAGCCTAGACCAGCAATCAAAGGGCAAGCTCTAGGAGACTTCATAGTAGAATTCACCAGACCCATGTAGGAGGAATAGAAGACATCAGAAGCTCCAAGTTAGGAACTATACGTTGACGAGTCATCAAGTGAACAAAAGGTAGTGGTAGGGGTGCTCTTCATCAGTCCAGAAAAGCATAAAATCCTCTACATGCTAAGGTTCAGCTTTCAGGCCACAAACAACGAGGCTGAGTATGAAGCTTTGTTAGTCAAATTTTGACTACCCAAAGAGGTACGGGCTGAAAGGTTGAAGATTTTTAATGATTTTCAACTCGTTGTTTGCCACGTGTGAGGAAAGTACCAAGTTTGAGGATAAAAAATGACTACTTACAGAAAAAATTCTAGAAATTGCTAAGGATTTTTCAGCATTATGAGGTTAATCAAATACTGCGAGCCCAGAATGTGCATGCTAATGCCTTGGCTTGCCTAGCCACAACCAAGGATGCTAACTTCTAGGGGTGATCCTAATAGAATTGCTCTCGTCCCTGAGCATAGAACAAAGGGATGCTTTGATGATAATTGCCAGGACGATAGGTTCCTAGATGAACCCAATCCTAGACTACTTGCAAAGTAACAAATTGCCAGAGGATAAGCTTGAGGCCCAAAGATTGCATGCTCGGGCAGCCAGATATAGCATCTATGATGATGTGCTGTATAAAAAAAAATTTTCAACCCTATTTTTAATATGCATTGATGGCCTTAATTACGATATCGTCTTAGAAGAAATCCATGCCAATCATTGTGGAAATCACATCGGGGGGCTATCATTATCTCAAAAGGCTCTCCAACAAGGATTTTACTGGCCTACGATGAAACAAGACGTGATTGAACTCGTTAAGAGGTGCGACAAATGTCAAAGATTCACGAAGATCCCATGAGCCCCGCCAGCCTACCTGCAATAGATGGTTAGTCTGTGGCCTTTTACAATTTGGGGCATGGACCTAATAGGACTGCTTTCTACAACTCGTGAAAATTGCAAGCATGCAGTGGTAGTTATAGATTACTTTACCAGGTGGGCAGAGGCAAAGGAGCTTACAGAGATCTTTTCTGCAAAAATAGATAAATTTGCATGGAGTGATATCATTTGCAGATTTGGAATCCACCAATAGATTGTAACTGATAATGGGACTCAGTTCAATAATGAGTAGTTCCTTAGGTTCTATGATGATCTCAAGATTACAAAGAGTTTCTCGGCCATAGACCATGCACAAGCTAATGGGCAAGTTGAAGCCATTAACAAGATCATCAAACAGATCTTGAAGAAAAGATTGGAGGCCAAAAAGGGGGCATGGGCAGACAAGTTATTGAAAATGCTCTGAGCCCACAGAACCACACCTTACAATGCCACAGGAGAGACCCTCTTCTTGATAGTGTATAGATATGAGGCAATGATCCCAGTAGGACTTGAGGTGGCATCACAACAAAGGATTGCTTTTGATTTGGAGGATAACGACCAATTGCTCGCTGCGAATCTAGATCTCGTAGAAGAAATAAGGTAGAGAGCTCACCTCAGGGTCACGACCTACTAACAATAGGTTGCAAGATATTACAACCGAAAGGTTTGAGCTCGAAACTACAAACCTGGCGATCTTGTTCTATGTCTTATCCTTTCTAGCACTAGCAAAGCTAGCAAAGGGACCCTAAGGCTGAATTGGAAGGGCCCATACCTCATTAAGAAAGTTATTAGCCACAGAGCTTATCATTTGGTAGACATGGATAGGATGGAGTACCCTTGAGCTTGGAATGCTAAGCATTTTCACCATTATTATTAATAAAAGCTCCTAATGTTTATAAAAGATTATTCAAAAATAAGTGTAAATATTCTAGTAATTCTTTGAATTTTATATTTGTACTCATTTTTGAATAAAAGTCTTAATAAAGACTTGCACGAGAAGCAAGTTATGTATTATATAAAGAATAATAATTGAAGCAGTCCACTAAGTACTCATCCTTATGCAAATTTATCGAGTCTCATGTGGTCGAGTAGAGAAGTCAAGGAAAGTAAATAAAAATTCATTTAGTGTTACTACAAAGTTAATTTATACAAGGTCCAAAGATTTGTTTCAAAGTTCAAAAAATATAAAATTACAAAAAGTCATAGCCTAAGGAGCTGGAACATCAAGAGCTAGGCCTTCTTGAGGTAAAAGGTCAGTAGAAAGAGATCCAAGGACATCTGCTACCTGGTCACTAATGACTTCTGCAACTTGTGAGCCGCTTTCTCCTTGGGCAGCACCCTTAGTAGAAATAGCGTCAACCGCAGACCCTACAACCTTTCTAGAAAAAGCCTTAGCAGCCCTCCCCTTGAAGCACTCCATGGCTTTAAGAGCCCCCTCACCAAAAAAGAGAAGTCTAATTTTGGATGCTTTTCCCATAGGGTGTAAAAGAATTGAACATCGATTTTAGACTTTGCCTTATCCGTTGCTCCTACAATTAGTGAGACAGTCTCCATTTTGACCTTAGCAACCTCCTCTTTCCTAAGGGTAACTTCTTTCAAAGTGTTCTCAGCCTGCTACCCTACTTCCTTTGCCCGCTGCTCTGCCAACCGAACTCATTAATCTATGATCTCAACCCACTACATTGCTTGCTTAGCACACTTCTAAGCTAAGTCCAAGTCAAACCTCACCTTGGTCAGATCGTTAATTATGATGCCAAGGTTCAGTGCAATAACCTCGTAATCTGCCACTTCGTGAGATAGGGCAATCTCAACATCCTTGACTTTCCCTTAACTCTAACACCTCAGTGGTGATAACTGCCAGCTCATCCACAAGCTTCACCTTTTCCTCCTCTTGGGCTTTAAGCTTCTCGTCCAGCTTCACCATTGTCAACAAGTTTTCAAAATCCACATAGTCAAATTAGATTATGAAGAAAATAGAAGAAACAGGATAAAAGGATTCAACTTACCACTAGGCTGTGATGAGATGCATAGGCTACTATCCCTCCAGTGGTGGGGTCCTCTAATTCCAACACTTAGATCCTATTACGAGGCCCCAGGATCGCATTGACATTGTCCATGAAGACATTGAGGTACTCCTTAGTTTGGAGTTGGGCCCAGTAGGTTGCTCTATGACTTCCACCTCTGGAGTCACAAGTTTACAACCAGCAACCTTCTTTTTCTTCCCCTTCTCCATTTTTTGCTTCTTGGCAAAAGGCTCAGAAGAGGTGGCAACATTGGCTGCAACTTCCACTTCAGGCTGAGGGTTAGGAACTAGCTCTTGTGAAAGAACTAATGCTAAAGCTGAGGGTTAACTTCCAGCAACAAGAGCTATATTGGCATTAAGAGCCAATGAGGTCTCCTCTCGTCAGAGTCAGTCGATGGCACCCTGAGGATAAGTTTCATAATGTCTTCATAATTATCGAAGTTCACTAGACCTACCTCCTGAACTAGACAAATTCCTATTTCCCTAGTGACTTCAGTACCTACAGTTGGCACGAGCTTATGGGAGCAAAGGAGGCTTTC
Source organism: Saraca asoca (assembly GCA_026873985.1). Lineage (NCBI taxonomy): Eukaryota > Viridiplantae > Streptophyta > Magnoliopsida > Fabales > Fabaceae > Saraca > Saraca asoca. Next base: position 2,921 of record JANHAO010026247.1, on the reverse strand, counting down.
ATCGAAGTGGAAGTCATTCTAAAAATCTTCCGAGGTAGCGAACTGGTCTAGGACTCCTAGCTCCTCAGTTCCAAGAGTTAGATTCTTGCCAGTCCTAATTGTAAAATGAGACAAAGTTAGAATTAATAAAATAAATGTGAATAAGCCATTAAACTCATATGTCCTTAACTTGCTCACTAAGGTGAAGACAAAATCGAAGTTCTGAAGATCACAAAGGGATGAACAAAAGATATAAAATTAACAAGTTTTATACTACCCCACATTGGACTTCCCTTTAGCATCTCTCTATGGTAGAATCCTCTTGTGCTCCATCGGCTAGGTCGAGAGATAGTATAGCCCATCTGATGTGCTCGTGCACATAATGTTGTACAAGTAGCACAAGACCTCAGCCGACAACGATGAGAGGTTATTTCTTAAATTTATTAATGCCAAGGAAGTAAGCTAGGCGTAGGAATTGGGGGTAAGCTGAAATGGGCTGAGTTTGATTTTATTTAGGAAATTAATGATAAATGGGTGTATGGGAAACCTAAACCCCACAGTGAGGTGTAAGAAGCTAATGGTAATAAACCCCTGAGGCAAATAAAAGGAGTAATCATCCAAAGAAAGCACTATGAGGCGGCATCCACGGGGGATTCAAAATGCTTGAATCATGATCTAAAGATCACGAAGGCGAACAGATGAAACATATAGATTGAACACCTGACGGTTAGAAAGTCACTAACTTGTAGTGGCCTTTTGGTTTCCAACAGGATCTGAATGAGCAGCGAAGTCCCCAGCGACCTCATCACTCCTTAAGATCACTTCATCGGGATGTTGTGCCCACTGCGCCAAAGAGCCAGGCTCATCATTGCTCCCTAATTGGTGACATTAACGTCCATGACCTGTGCCCATATACAGAAAAGAGAAAAGGGAATAGTCAGGTCACTATAAGTAGACCCTACCTAAAAGCTAAGGCTAATGATTTCCTATGCATTAGGTCACGCACACTTCAACTCACCATACCTAAGACCCAGACTCCGGAAGACAAAGAGGACTCAATGATGGAACCACAAATCTAGAAAACAAACATAAGACTCAAAACGGTAATTGAAAACCCTAGAGTTTAATGATAGATTGCCCAAACAGGTTAAACTAAGCAAAAGGAAAATGTACAGGCAAGCAATTTTAGTTAGCATTCGGACGTTTCAATCACAAGCATATGAGTCTCATACAAGCAATAAAATAGGAAAATCCAGAAACCACCAACTAAAGAGAGAAAGACTCACCATGATTAGCCAAGGCAGATGGTCCTAAAATGTATGTGGAAGCATTTCCTACTAAGAAAAGACTAAATAGTAACTGGAGAGCTAGAACGACACCGATGGCAGTAGACAACAATGATCAGTTGTAGGGAATGGTAGAAGAAATGAACAAGAAAGGCTTCGGATTTCTAAGTTTCGAATGGCAAGTGAGAGGGAAAGAAGAACCCTTTCAGTTTATATGGCATGCAGTGCCATTGTTAGATCTAGAAACCTATTAACTACCGATGATCTAATGGTTTAGCGAGTGCCAGCAGAAAGCTGATAATAGAATGGTGCACAAACTTACCAGAGGCAGGAGTAATTATGACCAGCTAATGGCAGAAATCAAAGAGTCATAGACAAAGTAAGCAGGAACTTGCCAGACGACCCATAGGATTAAAGATCATCAGTGATGGACCAGAACTCCCAGCTCGCTTTGCATACAAGAAATGCTTCATGCACTAAACTCTTGCATAAACAACTTCAAAATCCCACATTTAAAAAGTGCTATCCATGTACCAATCTCTTGTGTGAGCCGCGTCCAAGAAGTTCCTTTGGCACCAAACTTTTGCATGGACAAAGGCACATATATGTGACTTGTATGGGCGTTTGATCCCACATCAGCAAAAGTGCTCAAGCACTTTGATGCTTAGACTCATGGCCAACAATGGCATTTCAGTGCTCAAATTTATTGCTAACTAAGATGAGCTAATAAGCACTCATTTTATCTAACAATGATCGAGTTATGGTTTGCAAGGACTTATTTATATTGCTAATTGCAACCTAATAGACCGTTAATGTTGCGTGCTCGGGAAAAACAAGAAATAAAATGCAAAGCTTTATTACAAAACCTTTTTCAACGAGATAAATTTACATGAAGGGTCAAGGATACAAATCAAAATAAGCTTACTATTGACTGGGGAAGAGTTGAACCCCAGTAAGCCTATAACGTTAATACACAAGAGGAACTACCTTTAAGGGCCAGATCCTGCAAGTAGCAAACAAGCCAAACTACTCTAACCCTTCCTCAACTGCCACTCGAGCCGGAGGATTGTCTAACTTGAATATCCCCAAGGTGCCTGTAGTGGGAGAAATAACACTTAGGGCAAGCAAAGTGGCTACATAAGTTTTCCCTAGCCCTCTTGAGCAAAAAAAGCATCTTTCAGCTTTATCAAGCTACTGGAGGACCTAGAGATATCCAGTGCCACCATACAAGGACATAAGAGAGCATGGCCAAAAAAGCTAGACTACAACAAGCCACAAGGCCCACGAGCAAACTTGACAATTCCAGCTCCTCTTTCCTATCTGCCTCCAAAACTAAAAACTCCCCATTAGCCTTGTAACCCCTGTGTGCTTGAAAAAACCAAACAATTAGCTCACTAAAGGACAAAAGAGTAAAAAGGGAGGAACCAAACTTAACACCATAGAGAGGTCATGAAGAAATTCCCAGAGCCCTCAAAGAGGAACACCCCATGGGAACTATGTGCAGCAGGCTATACATGTTAGTTTAAGACAGATGCCCTAGAGTCAATTTGATTAGGCTTTATTACATCTACGACTATACATTCTGTATTGATTTGGATATTATAAAGGTTGTATATTCATCTTATATTACATGTCATGTTCATTGCATAATTAAGA
>JANHAO010026246.1:0-11289 GCA_026873985.1 Saraca asoca | reverse complement strand
AAACCTCCTTCTGGTGGTTCTTGGGAAGTTTCCTTAGCCAAAGGGGAGGAAAAATTTTTGAAATTTTCAGCCATGGCTGCCCCCTAAGCCAAGGAAACCCAACAGGTGGGTCACATAATTTGTAGTTTTCTAAGGTGACCAAGTGAATTTCATTGATTTTTCATTCCAATAATTGTCATATTGTAGTTCCATTACAACTTTATATATTAATTAAGATTTTTCATCTTTAACTTAATGAAAGTTATCAATGTGAACCTAATTTATTTTAATTTGAATGTTAGAGGGAACAAAGTAGAATATTAAAACATAAAAGGACAAAGATTATTAATTATTATGCTTTATTAAAATTATCACACCAAATGATGCATATTTACTAACTAACTAATTCGGCCACAGATTTTTGCATTTTAGGTATGCACATATATGGCATCATGATGTAAACTAAACCAAGAAAATATGCAACACACAAAATCTACATTTTGTTTTGTAAAAAAATTCAAACATGAACCATCCAAGTTGTTTGAAGAATTTAATAGATTTAAATATTAATTTTATTGATTTTAGAAAAAAATTTAATTCACTTAATGTATAGAAATTTAAGACACATGATTTTATTAATTTAATATGAAATTATAAATGAATGATTTAATATTATAAAAGAAATTTGTTTTAATGGCCATGAATACTAGATTTGGTGTTTGAATGTGAGCGAAGATTTATGAATAGGATGTAAGTTATTGTGATTAGTGGTACACTTACATTGGACATTAAGAATTTTGAACTTTCCTATGAATACCTTTATTGGTCCTATAAATGAGGCACATAATGATACTGCTTAATTGAAATTAGCAAGTTAATTACTTGTAGAAAACTCTTATATTAATATTATTTTTATGGAAAAGGTTTGTGACTTATGAAGATATTTGTACTTTATAAAGATTAAGAAGGAATTATATCTTAGAAGAGGTCATGTTGAGTTGACAGTCAAAATTCTATGACACCATCTAATAACATTTTATGACTATTTTATTTATGATTATTTTTCTTATGTTATATTATGCTAGAATTTATTATTTCTTGTAATTATAGGTGACGAAGCCTCTACATGATATATAATTCTTGTAAAATCTTGAAGGATATAATATTATTTTAATTTTTCCTTTGTTAATTACCTATGATATTATTTATTCTAAATTGCAAAATCCCCAACGGGTAATGCAATTGTTGTGTTTTATTGTTGATTACATATTTTGTTTCTATATTGTGTAGTAATTTTATTATTTCTCATATTTCGCTAAATCTTGAATGGATAATGTGGATATACAAGTATTTTAATTTTATATTGTCTAGTTTTTATTATTGTTTCATGTTTTGCAAAATCCCCAATGGATGTTGTGGATATATGTGTATTTTGATTATTTAGTAATTTTATTATCATTTTACGTTTCACAAAATCCCTGATGGATAATGCAGATATATATATCTTTTGATAATTTTCATAAATGCATAATACATAAGTGAGAATTAGGAATCTCTTTTTCTTTATCAAAAATCTCCAATGGGGTGAGTGTTTTTTTAAATAATATGAATTGGGAATCTCTTTTCCTATGCCTAGTGGTGAATATGTGTTTGTTGATCTTCTTAAATTCAATGTATTGGATGGTACTTACTATGTGGATATAGTTAATATGCTTTTAACCTTACATAATTCTAAGAATATTATTTATTTAGAATATGCATTTATCTTTCCCCAGTTGGTGACTAATAAAAATGATGTGTTTAATGATAATGAATAGCATGAAAAGGACATGAAGAGTTATAATAATTGAAAAAGTGGTTATTGACATTCCTAAATCTAATGGCAAAATTAGATTTTAAATTGAGAAAATGAGAGCAGTAGGAATTAATCCCTTGATCTCTAAATTGGAGAAAATCCAATGTTATCTTAAGTGATAGTGGTCTTAGTAAACTTTTCATATGATTGATTTCTATGCATAGACCACAAAAGAAATTTTAGATAATTAGCTAAATAGAAAAGTGGTTTAATTCTCATATGAATAATTTATGAAAAAAATTCATTAGATCAAAATGTTTATAAAGATTAATATATATGAGAAAACATATGAATGAAAATGTTATTATAGATGATAATAGCCTCCACTATCATGAAATATATGTCAAAGTTACATTAGTTGAGTCTCGTTAGAGAGTTTAACCATGATTTTATTTATAAGTTTGATCACCAAAAGAATAAAAATATCATTAAAACATGAGAGAATTATCAAATCGGAACTTTCAATTAATAAATAAAGTTGGATAAGAGTTTTGACAAGAAAAGGGGATGAAATCTTGATTTCAAAATTAGGAATTTCCTTTATTATAAGAATATAATGAGAATATGCTTTCAATATAACAATTATGGAGTCATTAAAAAAGATTACCATATAAACAAATAGAACCTAAGGGAAGTGAGTCCCTTCTTCTAAAATATTGCACTTCCTATGTTAAGTTAGTTAGTTGGTAGGTTGATTTGGGAAATATAATTCATGTATTTACTATTTTTCATGTATTTAGAAAATCAAGAAAACTAATAGTGGATAATGTTTCGATTTTATGGGAAATAATAATAAAACTTCTTTGAAAGACTTAGAATTTATGAGTTAAGGATAAAATAAAATAGTCTTTTCTTTAGAATATTGTCCTCTTATCCCATTGATTAAAAAAAACTCTTATTAATTGTTTAAAGTAACTTAAATTTTCTTTGGTGATAAAAGCCTACCATATATTAATGAGATGAAATTATATTACAAGGATTTAGAATTTTGAAAATATATCAAGTTCAGTATATGAAAATATTATGAGTGGATTTTCTAATATCTAATCCAATGAGTTTTATTTATGTCATGTTTATTTTGGTCATATTGGTAAGGATATTGATTAAGGATAGTTTAGTAAGGATATTGTGAGAAAAATGAAATTTCAATTTGTGAAAGTTATTTGTATAGAAAAATGACTAAGTTTCCTTTCCCTTCAAAGGCTGATAATAGTAAAAAAAGAAAATTGATATAATCCAATTGGATATTAGCTATATAAGTGTGTATATTAGTAATGATCATTCTTATTTCATAATATGAGTGAGATAATAAAATTTCTAAGTATTGAGCAATTCTAGTTAAAAGTGATGAATACCATTGATAGAAAGACTAAGATATTTATTTTTCTTTAAGTAGGAGTTGATATTAATTTATTTATTTGATGATTTTATAATAAGAGTGGTATTTCATTTTTTTTAATATGTCACATATGCTTGAATAAAATGGTGATTCTAAAAGGCACAATAGGATATTGTTGAAAATAGTAAGTTCCATTTTGGCTCTTGTTAATTTTTCTTTTACTTTTTGGATGAGTTCTTCATACTATCATTTACATTCTAATTAAAAGTTCTATGACTACTGAGAAAATTCATTATGAACTTTGGATTAGTAAGTAATTTAAGTTGAATTATAGGATAGTTCAAGGGTTGTGTTACTCATGAATTATACCCGATCCTACTAAAGATAAACTTGTAGCAAAACTAAAAAGGTATTTAGTGATTATCCAAAGTAATTAAAAGAGTATAGGCTATATGATCCAGTACATAAAATGATTATTAAGAATATGGGTGTAAAATTTATTGAAGAATATTGAATATGATAAAATTCTTAAAGAAAAGTCATTCTTGAGGAAATTATGAGTTAGTTTACAATTCCTCAAAGACTAGTTCAATAAAGAAAGTGTTTTCTCTTAAGAGAAAATGCTATCAAGAGGCTATAAGGAAAGTGAAAATGTGATTAATTTATGTCCTAAATAAGCCTTTAGATAATAGAATGTTACATCCCAAGAATTTATTTGAAGCATATGATTTTGTTTAAAATTATGAAGATTATTGAGTATATATGAAAATAGTGGAAGATAAAATTGCTATTTTGATTTTCTAAGTAGACAATATTCTTTTGGCTCATAGAGATGTGTGTTTTCATATGGAGATAAAAAAATTTGATTTTTCATATAATTGAAATGAAAGATCTAAATGAAACCTTTAATATTCTTAATATCAAAATTATAATGGAGATAGCATAAAAGAGAATCAGCTTGTCTTAAAAAATTTATATACTCTTTTATATTGGTTCAAGATAGATTATTGCTATGATGGTTATATTCCTTATAACTTGTCAAAGAAGTTATAAATGATTGTCTTGTTATTTTTTAAGATAGGCTTAATGAAGCATTATTTCTATAAGCATCTATCATGATACCTTGTAAGATAAGCTTAACGAAGCCTTGCTTCCACATGCTTCTTGTGAAAGAAGCTTTGTATGTACTTTAATGTGTACTAGTCTTGATCTTGTTTAGTAAGTGTGAATTCTTAGCAAATTTTAATCTTCCCCTATAAAGAGTCATTGAAAAAGGGTAAAGTAAATATTTGAAGTATATTATGCCATGTGATTTGACTAATTAATTTGATTAGTTATAACTAATCAGTTGCTTAGATTTTGATCATAATATTGTATGGATACATGATAGTTAACTATGATGCTTGTGTTTATTGGAAAAAAAAAACAAAGATTATGTAGACCAATCCACCATAAAGATTAAGTATATTGCTGTCAATATAGCTTTAGAGAAATATATCTTATAAATCTTTTAATAAGTCTTCATGTAGTGCCATGTTTAAAATGGCCTGTAGTAATCCTTTGTGATAATTCTTTAGTTGTGGCAATTGTTAAGGATCTTATAAGTTACTAAGGTAATGAATATTAAAGGTAATATTATTGATTTAAAACATGCTAGAAAAGTAAGAAGTTGTTATGGAAAAGATATCATTGATAAGATAACTTAGCAAATATATCCACTAAATTTGATTTTTTTGTGATACATGTATTTTAAAATGAATGAATGTCTTAAAATTTAGCTTCTTTATCAAGTATATACTTGTAGGTATATACGGAAGGGTCTTGGTAGAAAGGAATGGTTGGATCTCAAATTGTTCAGGCCTATAGAATATTTAGGGCACATTTTTGTGGTGGCTATTACTTAAACCAAAATGCAATTTTACCCGAGTTGCTAGATTTTGATTATGATATGAACAGAACTAATTCAAGATTCAGTTTAAGTCTCTAATTGGATTGTATAAATGTAATATAGGCCCAAAATAACTATATAAAATTTATACCAAAAGGTTTAAGATAATACTTTTTATCATGTCCTTATAAAAATTATTTTATGTTTTAGAACTAAGTGTATTGGATTGTAAGAATTTTAATAGTTTCTATTGACGGTGGATTTTGGTTCTAACCCAAACTCCAGCCAACAGAGGATTCTTTTAGGATCTCAAGCTATTAACTAGTTCGAAGACAGTAAATGAGCAAAGTAAGCAAGAAAGGAGGGAAGAACAGTAGGAAAACACAAGGTTTTTCACATGATTTGGCCAAAGTCAGATAGAACCGAACCCTACAAACATGGTAATGTATTGAATCGAGGATATTTCTATAAAGTATCAGTATACAGGCATCTCTCTCTTTAATGTTCATCTCTTTCCTATATTTATAGAGGAGAAGAGGTTATAATTGTAACTTTCCATGCAGTAAATCTATTACATCAGGTATTTAATATACAAGACTGGACAGATAGACTAAATCCTGTAATTCGGCTATTGTAGATTACCTCCTGCAGGTGGGCCCCATGTGTCTACTGGGCAAAATGTGAGTTGGTCTTCTACCTAGCAAGCTCCCAGGTTGCTAGTTACGCCTCGCTGGCCAGATCCTTTAGTTTGGGGAAGAGCCTATCTTTGGGATGATGAGCTCGAGTTCGCTCTATCAATGACAAGCTTGAGATAAGGATGTCACTTTACGATGCGAGCCAAAGACCTTAGCACTCTAAGTGCTTCTCAAGTTGGATCTTTGTCACGTTCGGGCTATTCGTTGGTCCATCAAGGACAGTTCGAATTCCACATATAACATAAAGCCCCCTAACTCTCAGTTCACTTTGTGAGCTGGGAGTTGAAACATTTTGGAGGCCGTTCAATTCGTATAGTTCATCTTAGTCAAAGTCTTTATTAAATCTATCTTTTCAACTGTTCTAGGCCATACTTCCTATAGTACGTGCTTTTTGATCGTAGGTGAGTTAGCCTCGTCTTTTTATGAGGTAATAAATGAAAGCAGTAGGGGAGATTCATCTGGAATCTTCAATAAGACCAGTCCTGGTTCTATTTAAGACAGAAGGAGTCGCTACTACTTCTTCCCAGAGAAACTATGAACATTTCAGATGATCCTCCCTTAATTCTAGCATCATACCCTTCCACCGTGGGGTGCATGGTGTGCTACATATGGAACTTTCAATATATGGATTCTTTAGTAACATAGAGAGATCTCGTACGGATCTCGAATTACATTCTCCCAACTTTGCCATGAGGCTTTTGCCCAGCCAACCAAGCTCTTGATGCTTCCTGGTTTGTTTCCTTCATAAATCAGATAAGGAGCTAGAAGTTAGTGAATAAGAAGTAGTTTCGCTCCTCCCCTCTTCATTGGCGGGAGTCAAGTTGAGGATAAGCTTTCTGTTGGGGAAGGCATTAGAAGAAAAAATTTGAGGACCTTGACAGGCTTATGAGCTCTAATCAGCTAGGGTGCGTCCCTTTGCGGCCAGTACTTCTTCTCAGAAGAAAATTAGTTATAACTTTCCCCCTTTGTGTGTTGGCTTTTCCCGATTTGTATTCAGAGCTTTCTGGTGTAGTTTTACCTTATTGAGGCTTTTTAATGAATAAGGTTTCCTTTTGTAATCTCTATATGTCATTCTTGTTTCTTGCATAGGCGTTATTCAAACAATCCGTATATGAATTATGCATGATTAGAGCCGCATTCAAACTGTGAACATTTGGTCACATGTGAGCTACGAATGGGGTGATCTTGTGCCCAATTGAAAGAGTGAGTAATCTTGTGCTCAGGTCGATCTCGTGGCTAAACAAGTAAATGAGTTTGCATGAGAGCCGTGAAATAAGAGAGTAAGCAATCTCGTGCTCGAGCCGATCTCATGGCCAAATAAGTAAATGAGTTTGCATGAGAGCTATGAAATAAGAGAGTGAGTGATCTCGTGCTCACATAAAAGAGTTGGTCAATCTTGTGGCTAGGGCAATCTTATGCCTAAATAAAAGAGTTGGCCGATCTTATGGCCGAGGTGATCTTATGCCCAAATAAAAGAGTGCAGTTTAAGCGATTCACCTATTCAAAAAGTTTGAAAATCAGTGGAGAAATTCAAAATGTTCATATAAGTTACAAAATTACAAAAATTTAATAAATAGTCCTAATTATGGGAGACTGCTCTTTCTCAAGATCCTACCGAGGTTGTCCGAGCTATTGTTTGGAAGGCTGCACCATATAGTCTTACAGGTGACCTCTTTTGATGAGATCTTTAATGACATCCCTCAGCGCCCAACATTCCAAGGTGATATGCCTGAACTCATTATGATATGCACAGAATTTTCCCTGGTTGAGTCTAGACTTACTGGGAGTCTTCATGGGTTAAGGATTTCCAAAATCCTCATTATCCCTTTCCATTGTGAAAAACCTTACCTTGGGCCTCTGACAGGATGCTACACGTGTTGTGACGACCTGGATCTAGGGGTTGCTCATCTTTGCCCTTCTTAATGAGCTGAGGATTGAGGCTTTATTTCTTATCTCCATGGTTACTCATTTTCTTATTTTGAGCTGAGCTACTTGCCTTAGACCTTTATGAGCTGAAAATCTTTTCCCATCCGATTTGTTTTACGGCCTGCTCATAAAATTCACCCAGGTTGCTAATTGGTGTTTTGTACAAACTTTTAAATAACTTTCCATCTCTACGAAGTCCTATTGAAATAGCAATTAGGATGGCCTCTTCCGAGAGCTTCTCCACATTGTTAACCTTTCGCCTAAAATGGGTAATATAGTCTTTTAGTGTTTCATGCTTATTCTGGAAGATTGTGGTGAGGTGGCATAGGGGCATGAGTTACTTCTTTAGCACCCTGTACTAATCAATGAACCTTTCCTGGCACTCCTCCCAATTGCCAATGCTACAAGCCAGAAGGCTTCTAAACCACATTTGAGGAATTTCACCCAACATGGTAGGAAAGATATGGCATCTGATCAAGGAATTATGAGTTTGGAGATCCATCTGGATGTTGAACAAGTCCAGATGGTCATGTAGGTCACTATCTCCATCGTATAGTGGAATAGCTAGAACTTTAAGTTTGTGCTGGAGGGGTTCCCCTTCAATTTCCTTAGAGAAGGGAGTTTGTTCCTCAAAGCAACCTTGGTCATTTCAAGCTGGAGGATGCTCCTCCAAATGCTTCACTCTCTAAAGGAGATTCTCCACCAAGACATCCAAGCCCCCCTATCGTTGGCTAGAGACTTGGTGGCTTGGTTCACCCTTTCAGCCATGCGAATGGTAATTTGAAGCCCAGCCTTGGTCGGTCTCACCGAGATGTTCAACCCTGGGCATGACGATCTTAACTCATTCTTGCACGTTCCAAGCTTAGGTTTGCACCAACATCATGACCGTTTTAGCGAGCTCTCCCATCATGTTTTCGAGTTTCTCCTGATGCTAGATCCAAGCTTGTATTCCCTCGATGCTGTTGGCGATGGCATCTGGTTGAGTAGAACCTACTAGGGGGAAGCCAGTGGTTGCACCGATGATAGGAATGGTGAAGGAATTCGTTGTTGAGACATGCCTTTCTGGAGGGTTGAGTAGCATATTTAATGTTCTGGTAGCTCTTCCCCTGGCCATTATAGCAGGAAGCAAACCAGGGCAGTGAGATTCCCACAGACACTGCCAAAATGTTGATAGTGGATTTTGGTTTTGACCCAAACTCCAACCAACAGAGAATTCTTTCGGGATCTGAAGCTGTTAACAGTAAATGAGCAAAGTAAGCAAGAAAGGAGGGAAGAGCAGTAGGAAAACACAAGGTTTTTAATGTGGTTCGGCCAATGCCGAATAGAACTGGACCCTACAAGCACGGTAATGTATTAAATTGAGGATATTTCTATAGAGTATCAGTATACAAGCATCTCTCTCTTTAATGTTTATCTCCTTCCTGTATTTATAGAGGAGAAGAGGTTACAATTATAACTTTCCATGTAGTAAATCTATTACATTAGGTATTTAATATATAAGACAAGATAGATAGACTAAATCCTATAATTTGGCTACTGTAGATTGCCTTTTGCAGGTGGGCCCCACATGTCTGCCAAGCAAAACATGAGTTGGTCTTCTACCTAGCGAGCTCCCAAGTCACTAGTTGTGCCTCATTGGCCAGATCTTTCGATCTGGGGAAGTGCTTGTCTCCGGGATGACGAGCTCGAGCTCGCTCTATCAACTACGAGCTCGAGTTGAGGATGTCGCTCTGTGATGCGAGCCAGAGACCTTAGTGCTCTGAGTGCTTCTCAAGTTGGATCTTTGCCGCGTTCAGGCTATTCGTTGGTCCATCAAGGACAGTCTGAATTCCACATATAATAGTTTCAAATATTAATTGTATTGATTTTAGAAAAAGTTTTAATTTAGTTAATATAGAGAAATTCAAGATACATGATTCTATTTATTTGATGTGAAATTCTAAATTAATAGTTTTAATGTTATAAAAGAAATTTGTTTTAATGGATGTAGTTTACTATGACCAGTGATACATCTACATCAAAGACAAAGGATCTTGAACTTTCCTATAAATGCCTCCCTTAATCCTACAAGCGAGGTATGCAAAGATACTACATGACTGAAAGTAGCAAGCTAATCACTTATGAAAAACTTTTATATTAATATTATTCTTATGGAGAAAGTTTGTAACTTACAAAGATATTTGTATCTTATAAAGATTAAAAAAAAATTACTTTAAAGGAAGTTCTGTTAAGTTGAAAGTCATATCCCTATGATATCATTTGATAATTAACATTTTTATGATTATTTTACTTGTTTTATATTATATGAGAATCTATTATTTCTTACAGTTATATAAAAAATTTAAGAGTGATGAAAAGATGAAAACTTAAAAGAAAAAAAAGAAATTTGGAGGTCTCTTTAAATTGAATTGAGTGAGAAAAACAAAGAAAGTATAATGAAAACTCCAATAAAAAAAATCAAAACTCATATAGAAAAACTTATGTTAGACTTAATAATAATATGATTTTATGGGATTCATCAGAATTGAAATTCTGAATTTATGTTTTTCAATTTCAAAAAGTAAAAACAGAAAAAAAATAAGAATAAACAAACAGTAAAGGTTTTTAGAAAAACTTAAATTGAAAAAATTACATTTTGGTAGAATAGTGGGGATAATTTTAGGAGATTAATTAAGATTGATTTTCTCCTACCAATTATCTAAAAGTCATAAAAATAGATAATAGGGATAAATAAATAATAAAATCCTAATTAAGAAATCAAAATATAAATTTAAAAAGTTATGATAAATATAATGATAATAGCTTGATTTTAAGATATTAATTAAAATTTGATTTTCTGTCAATTTTTTTTTCAAATTGCAAGAAATAAGAAATCTAATTCAAATTCAAAGTAAAACAAAACTACAAAGAATAAAGAAAAATTTAGCCATAATTATTCTTTGACTTAATTTATGCACATTGCATCCCTCACCACCCAAATCTATATTATTATTATTATTATTATTATTATTATTATTATTATTATTATTATTATTATTATTATTATTATTATATAAAAGTAACATTCAAGAATGATTTGTGAATGATAATAGAGATTTTTAACATTTCTTGATGTTTAGACGGCAAGTGTAATACAATCTCCAAATACTTCAAATATAGAGAAAGCAAATTTTACCTTCCACGAAAAATAAGTGAAATTTACACCAACTAATTACAAATTTGAAATAAATAATAAATATCAATTATCAATTTTAAAAAATAATCATCCGATTAAATTTTATCTCTTTTAATATCAATTTTAAACAAATAATTAAGCACTTACATGTTATTATTAATTACCAACAAGTTCTCACCATTATATCAATTATCTATTTAAATCAAATAATTATTAGATTGAATTGATATGACATTTAAGTCAATTTAAAACAAATAATTAAGCACTAAAATGTAATCAAATTACTTATGAGGAATATCAATTTATAATACTATTAAAATCAATCTAAAATAATTTTGATTTTATCCTTGTGATAACACAATATTTGACACATTTATTTGTCCTCATACTTAGCATTTTAAGGTCTAAAATGACATGTTTCCAGCTGTGTTA
>JANHAO010026245.1:0-11139 GCA_026873985.1 Saraca asoca | reverse complement strand
CTTCTTGCTATGATTATTGACAATTGAATGAACATTTAGTGATCTAGGATGCATTGATCTCAAGTTGATTCCCTTGGCTGGTTGCTTTGTTTATCTTTGCATTTTCCTTTCTACATGAAGTTGCATGTTAGTGTAGTTTCTATTAGCTTAGATTCTGCTAACCCCTATTTATTTCCAGCTCCTAATTGATTGATATCATCCACAAATAATCTTTGGGTTCGACCCAGTGTTACTCTATGCTACAAGTAGAGTAGTGCAATCCGGTATTATGAATTTCTAATTTGATTTGGCCGCGACAAATGAACATATCAATGACATGGTTGATTACACCCAAATCTATCTCATTTGTCAATAAAACAAGGTTGTGAGAGGTAAGATCATAGGATTTTTGGAGCTATTGCTAGTACTCGATAGACTATGGGAGAGTGTTTCATTGTACTTTATTTCTAGCCTTCCTAAAGTAGGAGATTTGTCTACTATCTTGGTAGTGGTAGATCACTTTTTGAAGTATGAAACTTTTATCCCGGCTTCAAAGTATTACATGGTAGAGGAAATAGCTTGATTGTTGTTCAAGTTTGTGGTTAAGTATTAAGGTGTTTCCCAAGACATTGTGAGTGATTGAGATAGAAAATTCACTGTAAACTTTTCAACCTTTTTGGATCACAACTTAACATCTCATCTAGCTATCATCCTTAAAGTGATGGCTAGATAAAGAGATTTAATGGCCTTTTGGAGGAGCACTTGAGGCACTTGCAAGTGCCAATTAGAAGATTTGGCCACAACTATTTGATGTTGCACAATTTTACTTTAACGATCAAAAGAGTTTTACTACCAATAAAAGTCCATTTGAAATTATAACAATCAACAACCACTCTTACCCTATACAGTGTTCAAGCCTTATAAAGGGGTCAATCCAAAAGCACACCACTTCACTAAAGATTAGAAGTTAAATGTGGAAGTTTCCTGAGCTTACTTAGAGAAAGCATCGAAAAGAATAAAGAAGTAGGTAGACAAGGGGTGTTGAGATTTAGAATTCAAGGTGAGAAATCTTGTATTGGTAAAGCTGATGCTAGAACAATTGAAAAGCCTCAAGAAAAAAGACAAGAGATTGATTCAAAAGTATAAGGGGCCAATTTCTATCATTGCCAAAGTTTAGAAAGTTGCTTACAAGATTGCTCCATGGAAGTGGCTAAAGATACACCTTATTATTCATGTTAGTAACTTAAAGCTATATCATCTAGGCATTGTAGATTCAACCGACAACTAGCCTACTAGTCTAGAAGTTAACCTTAGCAAGTTAAAGCAAAAAATAGTAGAGCAGATTCTAGCAAAGCTTGTAATGATTGTGAAGAGATGCCCAAAAAGAGAATTCTTAGTGAATTGGAAGGTTTTGGGAAATGAGGAGACTAGTTGGGAGGAAGTTGAAGACTTAACAGATTTCAAGGGGTAGATTCAAGCCTTTCAAACAGCAAAGTCTATGAGGACTTCGACCAATTGAGTGAGAGCAAATGTCACAAGTTGGCCTTATACACTAGTTTAGTAGGAAACATACTCTATTTGATACAGAACTTGGTGGATAAATCAAGAATAGTATGAAGGTTTTCTAGCACTAATTTGGAGGCAATCTAGCTTGTGTACTATTTTTCCAATTTTGCCCGTTTTGGGGCTATCTATGTAATTTCAACTAAAGTAACTTGTCCAGTGCAAGTAGATAAGCACATAGTTGTGATCCTTGGATTTTTAACTTTTTGTTGATGCAAAATAAGGTACAAAAGCCATCTCAAATTAAGAGAAAAGACTTTATGCTAACTCATAAAAAGTATATTTAGTTTTGCCATTAGACTTTTAGCTCAAAATGCTCTTTAGGGGAGAGTGCCTAGCGACCATTGGTGGGGAGTTATGGCACTAGTCTAGGGGTCAAACTGTGTGGCTTGGAGCCTTCCCTACACATTTTAAGTTATGTAACGATGTTCAATATGAATCAAAGAAGTATCCCCTCTTCAATTTATGTTATCCCATATTTTATCCAATTTTACATGTATTTTCTTACATTGCATGTGTTGCATTCTTGGGTGCCTTGTGCTTATTTTTGGCTTAGTTTATGCTATGTGATGTGTTATCTTTGTCCTTACTTGCGAATAGACTATTTGCCTTGATTATTTATCTTCTGCTATGCTCTTTAATGTTTTAGGGCCCGATATTTTTGGTCCTTGGTGTTATGAACTAACCATTGACTAGCTTACTTTTAGGTGGTAGATAGCAAGAACTGGACGGTCTAGCTCATAAACTTGCTAGCCCGTGACACCTATGAATGTGAGTGCTTTAGGATATGGTGTAAATTATCAAGCTTGAGCTTAAAATCAATAAATAACACAATTTACAACTTCAATAAGAGCACCAACTACGTTTGGTAGGAGTGATGGAAGAGGCAATCAAGGGAGAAACCCTAGTGAAGCAATAGTGAGAGTTTACAATCTTATTAGATAAGAGGCCCAAGCAACGAATGCCATAGTTTCAGGTATTTTGACAATATATGATTTGCAAACATGGGTATTGTTTGATCCTAGAGCTACTCACTTTTTATTCCAAGAAAATTTGTTGCTTTACTAAATGAATATGGTGAACCGATGGAATCACCATTGATAGTAATGACTTTAGTTGACAAGATCCTTCTAACCAATTGTTTGTTCAAAGATTGTGCTATAATTATAGGAGATAAGCAAGTATCTACAAATCTAGTTGTGTTAGACATGGTTGATTATGACATTATTCTAGGTATGGATTGAATTTCTCAACATCGTGCATGTATGAATTATTTTGATAAGATGGTTACAATCCACATTGATAAATCTTCTCTTATAGTGTTTCAAGGAGAATAGGTAACTGAGATAACTAGTTTAATTTCTAGTGTGCAAACTTGGAAATTGCTAAAAAAGAGGTGCACAGTTTATTTAGTTATGGTGAAAGACTTAGAGCCATTTGTTCCAAGTTTGAGTGAGGTTCTGGTGATACATGAGTTCCTCAACATGTTTCCTGATGATTTACCTGAATTACCACTGGATAGAAAAATCGAGTTTATGATTGATCTAGTACTTAGCATTGAATCTATTTCCATCCCTCTTTACTGTATGGCACCAATGGAGTTAAAAGAGTAGAAAACTTAGATACAAGGATTGGTTGATAGAGGTTTCATTCGCATAAGTACTTCACTGTGCAAAGTAGTTGTACCCTTTGTTAAAAAAATGGAACACCATGGTTATGTATCGATTATCCTTAGTTGAATAAGGTGACTATCAAGAATAAATATCTCCTTCCCTGTATCAATGATATGTTTGATTAGTTACAAGGGGCAAGATATTTTTTGAGATTGATTTGAAATGGGGGTATCATCAGTTGAAGATTTATAAAGATGTGCCCAAGATTGCTTTTCGTACCCGTTATGGGCACTACAAATTTCTCATAATGTTGTTTGGATTGATTAATGTCCCTGCTACTTTTATGAACCTGATGAATTAAATCTTTGAACCATTTTTGGATAAGTTCATGATTATGTTTATTGATGATACTATGGTAAATTCAAAAAGCGAGGAAGAACATGACCAACACCTAAGAATGGTGTTAGAGACTTTATGGGAGTATAATCTTTGTGCAAATTTTTCCAAATGTGAATTTTGGGCAACCAATGTTAAGTTTTTTGATCATGTAGTGTCACAAGAAGGGATATGAATTGATCTTCAGAAAGTAGAAGTCATAGAGAATTGGCCCAAGCCTATGATAATTATAGAAATTTGAAGTTTCTTCGGATTCACTAGATACTATCAGAAATTTGTCAACGATTTCTCCAAGAGTTCTACACCATTGACTAAACTGACTTGAAAGGGAGTATGATTTGAATGGACTCCTACATGTGAAGAAGGCTTCCAAAAGCTAAAAAAATGCCTGACAACAACCCTATTATTGGTATTGGCATTTGAATTAGGTGGCTATGTAGTATGTTGTAATGCTTCACGAATTGGACTTAGATGTGTGCTGATGCAAAATAGAAGATTAATCATATATGCATCATGACAACTAAAGAAACATAAGTAGAATTATCCTATTCATAATTTGGAAATGGCAGTGTTAGTTTTTCCCTTAAAGATATAGAGACACTATTGTATGGAGAAACATGTGAAGTTTATATGGACCATAAAAGCCTAAAATACATTTCAAACAAAAAAAAAATCTTAATTTTCAACAATGAAGGTGGATGGAGCTGGTAAAGGATTATAAATGTTTGATAACGTATCATCTCGACAAGGCAAATGTGATAGCAGATGCTTTAAGTCGTAAGTCAGCAAGTAGTTTAGCTTGTTTTCTTTCCAAAGAAGAAAAGTTAATGTATTTTTACCTAAAATTTGAGAAACTTGCTATACAACTAGAAGTTCCTAATCATTTCTTAATTTTAGCCCACATAATGATACAATCAATGATGGTTGATCATTTTAAGAAAGCTTAGAAACAAGACCTATAATGTGTGATTCTTAGATTGGGGGTAGAAGCGGAACCAAACTTAAAGTTTGTAGTTGATGAGATAGAAGTGCTTAAAAAAGAAGGACAATTATTTGTTCCCTCCAGTGTTTGTGAGGATTTGCTACATTAAGCTTATAACTCATTAGATACAATACACCCAGGAATGTCTAAGATGTATAATGATTTGAAAGAGTTGTTCTAGTAGGAAGGCATGAAATGAGATGTGCTTGAATATGTGACTAAATGTCTTATGTGTCAACAAGTGAAAACAGAATATCAACGTTAGGCAAGATTGCATCAATCCATCAAAATTTTGGAATGAAAATGGGAGAACATAATGGTGGACTTTTTAGTTGGATTGCCAAGGTTGCCAAAAGGCTACAATTCAATTTGGGTTATCATTGATCACCTAATCAAATTGACTCATTTCTTGCCAGTCAAGATGACTTACTCAGCTGCTCAATATGTGCAAATGTACCTTGATCAGATAGTTCCTTCACATGATGTGCCATTGACGATCATTTCGGATTGCAGTACTCAATTTACTTTTCACTTCTGGCAATCATTTCAACAAGCATCGGGTACTCAATTTTGGTTAGTATAGCTTTTCACACACAAACAGAAGGTCAATTAGAGTGAACGATTCAGATTTTGGAAGGCATACTTTGAGCATGCATCTTGGAATTTGAAGGGAGATGGGGAAAGTATTTGCCACTTATTGAATTTGCCTATAACAATAGTTCTTATTCTAGTATCCAAATGGCACCATTTGAGGCATTGTACGGAAGAAGATGTAGATATTTGATAGGTTGGTTCAAACCTAGAGAGGTAAAGTTGTTAGGACTGGATCTTGTATCAGACACTTTTGAAAAGGTGCAATTGATTCATAATAAAATGAAAGTGGCTCAAGACTAGTAAAAATTGTATTTGAATAAGAGAAAAAAGGAATTAAGTTCAAGGTTAATGATTGAGTATTTCTTAAGGTATCTCCTATGAAAGGAGTCACGTGTCTTGGTAAAAAGGGAAAATTAGCACCGTGATATATTGGACCATTTTGAATGATCAAGTGCATAGGAGCCAGGGCATATCAATTAGAATTGCCAGCTGAAATGCAAGGAAGCCATACAGTGCTCCATGTTTCCATACTGAGGAAATATGTTCCAAATGAATCTTATATAATTAAGGAAGAATCGATTCAATTAGACACTAAGCTAATTGATGAAGAGCAACCTATGACTATTCTTGATTGACAAGTTTGGAAGTTGAGATTAGGAGAAGTTCTTATAGTCAAGTTGTTATGACATGATGAGTAAGAAACTACATGGTAATTGGAATATGATATACAAGAAAAGTACCCCCAATTATTCAATAAGATCGCATGAAAAAATATTTAGTATAAGATGTTATTCATTATTGTTAATTCTTTTTATTTAATTTATAGACGCTATTCAGAATTTGAGGATGAATTCTTTAAAGGGGGAGAATTGTAATACCTTGACTTTTCTAAAATTAATTTTGGTAATAAAATAGCTTTTCAAAAAAATTCAAAAAGGGGAATTTGGAAAATTTTGAGAATTTGAAACTATAAATTTGAGATACAAAATGTCTAGAACTAGTATAAATGAATTACATGAACTTTAGGAATCCCTAGAAAATTGAATTTTTGATTTTGAATACTTATAGAATAAAATTTGTATTTTTAAGATTTAATTTTTGGAAAAATATAGACAGTTTGAAACTAATGAATTTCTGGAAAAATATGGAGAGTTCAAAATTAGGGCTACATGTACCTTGCAAATGCAAACTTATAGTCATTATGAAGGTAATTAATTTAATTAATTTGTGTTAAAACTTTAGGGCCACTGGCAATTAGTGAGTGTGTTAAATTTGGACTCAAAATTGGGGAAAAAGGAAAAGAAGAAAAAAAGAAGAGAAGCTTGCCTAAGGAGAGTCAAAGACAAGTTGACTCAAGTTTTTCCCATTTTTCCCTTTAAAAGTCAATTCTTTTTCTTCTTCTCTAACCCGTCTCCGATTGCATTACATGTAACACACTTGAACTTCAACTTGAAGACTCTCTCCCCAAGTAAGTATCTCAATCCTTCCTATTTATTTCTTATATTTTTGCTACTAATTCCTCTCTTCTTTCTCTTTTAATTTAATACCAAAATCTTATTGATTAATTAAGTATAATATGAGTTATGAATTTTTTAATTTAAAAGTTACTATTTATTTTACTATTCACTTCAAGAACTCGTGTGAATTTTTGAAGTTTTTAGAGCTTAAATCTTTTATTTCTAGCTTGTTTCTATGAAATGAAACCATAATCTAATGGTATATAGTTATTTGATGAGAGAAAAACTTAAAAAACTTAAGTGTCTGACATACTCTTCTTTCTTGTTCTTGAAGAGTATTGAAAACCTTTGTTGGATTAGTTTTGATCTCTTGTTTCTAGCCCTTAGGTGAGTGAATCTTACCTTTCTTATGAATTATAATGTGATCCACTAAATGTTTATGTAAGTTAAAGAAAATGGATATTTGTGATTGTATAGCAAAGTTTGAGTTTGATTGGACTTGTTGGTATAAATTTGGTTTCATGTTTGGAAAAGCTAGAATTTATGCTTGTTTATGCTTATAAAACAATGGCATATTGAACCTATATGATTTGGTGAAAATTGGATAATTTTCCCCTATTTTCCCTACTATTCTTTGGCAATTCTAGAGTTCATAAGTTGAATCGCCATATTTACACTGATCCCGTGATCATGTTTGTAGAAACCGAGCTGCATTATGCCTTGCGATTCAAATTGGAAATCTAACTAGTTTCTATATATATTTAAAATCCCTTTATACTTGGTACTTTGTCATGCTTATGTGCTTAATTGGATACTTAGGATTGGTTTTGTGGTTTGCTAAGTTTTTGTGCTTAATTGAATTTATTCAATAAATTTACATTATTTTATACTGTTTCAGGATTTTAGGCATATCTTGAGTTATGAATCTTGTTTTTAGGTGATTCTTATGTCTTTGGAAAGCTAAGAGGAAGAGATAAAAATGTCATGTAGAGATTAAAGCCCAGTTCAAACGTTTTGGAGGTTAAACAGAGCCTAGAATCTGGAGTAGAGTGCTATGTTGTGATCCAGACCTAGTGTTTTGATAATAAGTGGAGCTCTAAAAGTCATTTCAGTGCAAACTTAAGCCCATTGGTTAGCTAAGATCCAATTCTACAACTTTCATGAGAGCTTGAGTGTAAACTACACTATTTTGACTTAATTAATTGATTGTGAATTTAAGTGATCAAATTTGTTATGGGCTAGACTGCTTTGAAAGTTTGTCTTGGTGTTTAGTCCATAACTTGAGTGAGAGACCGAATTTTATTGTAAGGTTAAGGGCATTAGAAAGCTAAGTGGTAGACCTACATTGTATTTGAAGATTTCCATGTCCAAAAAGGCCTTTTTCCAATCCTAAACCATAACCTAACTCAGAGGCAGAGTATTGAACTTATAAATAGATAGTTGAGCCGTATTTGTAATATTTTTTTACTCATTTCTAAATTATCCCTACTTTTTAGAGGAGAGGAGCTCTGTTAGGTCAAGACTCCATCTATAATTAGGTTTTTTTTTTTCCTTTATATATATTTTTTAATTTTTGTAATCAATATGTAGCTAAATTCTACTTCAATCTAAAGGAATTTTGTACCATTTCTATTATTGATTGTGAGACTTAATTTAATTATCAATTGATTCCAATCTTGACTCTCTAAATTCTTTATTCTTACTAACTATAATTGCTATGGATGGCTAATTAAGGAGCCCATTAATTAATTATCTAAAGTAGTTTAATTCTAGCTGAACTTTCATAAGCAATCTCATTATTTGTGGTTGTTTGGTTGTTAGGTAGCAATAGGATCTTGATAAATTGCTGGGGTGAGTCAATTTTCCTAAGGAATTAAGGGTAATTAATTGGGATACTGTTAGGGTAATTCAGCTAATTAGACTTACTGTTTTCAAGACTTAATGCTATTAATAAGTTAGTTAGGGTGTTAGGCTTTAGCTAATTTAACAATAAGTGTCAAGCAAGTGTTGGGCTTAGTTAATTAGTCTAAGAAGAAATTAACAAAGTGTAATTAGGTGATGGGCTTAATTAATATCTTAGCTAAGTGGTCAAATTAAGAATGAAACATTAGTATTAAGGATCAGTCAATGAAATGGTTGTAGGAGTCCCTTAGATTGAGCATCTTCCATTTGATTTTTCTTTAATTTTTGTTCTATTTTGCATGCATTCTGCTTGATTGATTTAATTCCTAGTACAATTAGAATCTTATCCCCTCATTTTATTATACTGTAAGCACATGAATTTTAATCTCCAATCTCTATGGACATGACCCAGACTTACCCTCGCTACTAGCTAGCTTAGGAGTTTAGTATTATTTTTGGCTAGTTTCAATAACCGTCAAATTTTAGCGTTGTTGCCAGGGATTGACTGATTGAATTCTTTGTGTTTTTGGTTGTATATAGTATCAAAATATTAATATTAGTGTTAAGCGTTATTTTTAGTCAATTTTCCCCTGTTGTTACCCTTTTTCCTTTGTGTATATTTTTTCTACTTCTGGTTGCCAATAGGGTGAATGTCATAAAAAATTTACTTTGGAAATTTTAGCTAAAATTTGCTAGGGCACTGTTTTTTAGTTTTCTAAGCAAAATTTATGCTTTGGCCTAGTCCTTACTATTTTTCACCAAATTCCATCATTTAGTGTGACTTTTCAATTTTTTTTATATTTTCTATATTATTTTATTATTTTTTTTAGAATTTTTTTATTTTTATTTGTGCTTCTTTGTAATTCTTATTGGTGCATATCTTGACTATCTCATTATTATGAGCTTTTATATGATTTAAAAATTGAAAGAATCTTATGGATTTTGAAACGGAAGAATAGACACCAATCTGGACCATTTCAGGATTTCTATGCATTACTTGTTATTTTTCTTGTTTCAGATTGATTAACACTCTGAAGTAAAAGCCATGACTGAGTATTCTAAACTTGCATAACAGATATCTAAGTTAACTTCTATGGTTTAATAATTGATACAAATGCAAGTAGCCAATGGGTGTCAAACATTGCAATCTTATGAACTATTCCAACAAGCTTATATAGGGGGAGGATTCTTAGAGTAAGATAATCCATATTATCCATAGAGGCAATATGATTCATATCCCCACTCCTATAATTCTAGATGGTATAATCACTATGATTCATATCCTGACCAATATAACCATGGTTGTTATTATCAATCAAATCTGAATTTTGACTACCAAGCTAGTCAAGCCTACTACCAACCACCATTCCAAGTCAGCTAACAAGACTATCAAGCCCTAACTACTTTCAAAGATCTTGAAGATCTATTTTACACTATGGCCCAGAATGACTGGCTGCAAGAAACACAAGTTTTAGCCAACTTAAGCCAAGAGCAAGAGTAAAAAGAAAAAGAAAAAGAAAAAGAAGAAAGAGAATAATGGGGCAACCTTTAATTTGCAATTACTAATGCTGTTGCTCCTCCTCCCTTTCCCAATACATTAGCTGAGTCCAAGAGAAAAGAACAAAACAAGATAGTTACGGGGGAAGACATGTTTATTGTTATTCAAATAAAATTTCTCCACATTATCAAGGACCCAAAAGCCTACATTCTGGAAAGGCCTTTCCTAAAATCAGCTAAGACAATAATTGATATTCATGATGACACACTTAACATAGAATGGGATGGAGTGATATTAATTTTTAATATATTTTAGGCTATGAAATACCCTGCTAATGATTATTCCATTTTGTCTATTGATCTTATTGATTTCTCACTACATGATGTATTTCAGTTTGATGGCAAAGCTAAACTTGATGCACTTAGTGTGATAATGCATAAGGGCTTAAAGAGAATTGATAAGCTAGTATAGTTAAAATTTGAAATTAAAGAGACAATAAGAAAATTGCAGTCATCACTTTTAGTTCTAGTACCAAGCAACCTTTATTTCAAGGAGCTGTACATACTATCTTTTCCCATCCAATTGTTGCTGCTAATATTCATATTTGATCCTAGTGGAAAACCTAATGGATTGTCGAGCTAACGACGTTAAACAAGCATGCTTCTTGGGAGGCAACCCAAGTGTTTGCTCTCTTTCCCTATCTCTTTTATTTTATATTTGCATGATTTATTGATGATTTTGTACTTACATTGAGGACAATGTAAAATTTAAGTGTGGGAGAGAGATTATAGGATTGCTTTATTTTGCATTTTGCTTTATTTTATTTTGACTATGTGAAAAAAATGCTAAAAAAATTCTAGTAAAAAGAAAAAAATTCTGGAAAAAAAGAAAAATTCTATTTTTATTCTTTTAGGTGTTTTTCATTGATGATGAGTTTGTTTAAGGCTTGAATATGTTACAATTGATTTTGATGATTGCATAACATGATTGAATAAATTGTCTTGTCTCTTGATTCTTGAATTTGATTAGCATTGTAATGGAATTTGAAATGTTTGTGGATTAATTTTGGTAGACACATAAACTATGAGATTTTGAGCCATTGTTTATCATTTTAATTAGGTTCCTTTTCTTTCTTGTGTGTGATTTTATTTTAGG
>JANHAO010026244.1:0-11145 GCA_026873985.1 Saraca asoca | reverse complement strand
GCTGCAAAATGGGCCTCTGCAGAATTGGTGTTTTAAGGCCCCAATTGTCATGGATCTAAAGCCCAATGCACCATCTCTCACACCAGCTAGTTGGAGACCCGAAAGAGAGCAGGAAAAGTAGAAGAAACAGTCTGCAAAAGGCCACAACATGTAGAAAGAGTGGCAAAAAGCAATCAGCTACACAAACCATCATTGCCTACTCACCAAACCCGCAACTAGCTTCTCCTTTTCCTGGGCAAAGTTTTAGGCTATTTTTAGTTCAATTTGTAGGAGAGTTTTATAGACATTAGTGTAGAGTAGTTTAGGACATTTTTCTTTCTTTTTCTTTGTGTTTTCTGCCTCCATGGAAGGCTTACTGTTGTAACCAGTCCAAGGGGCTGAAACACTTGAAGATTAATGTTGAGGTTTTGTTCTTTCATCTTGCATTCCATTGTTGGCCATTACTTTCCTATTTCCTCTCTGTTTTTATTGATTTTTTTTAATTAATTGGATTCAATTAGTTTGGATGACTATATGATTGTTGCTTAATAATCAACTATAGAAAAGGATAGGAAAACTAGCCAATACATTGAGCTTTTGATGTATTATTTACTTGGCTGAATCTTGACAGCTTAGGATAGATTCATTAATCATTCCAAGGTTTCTTGTTATGATTTTCAACAATTGAATGAACCTTAAGTGATCAAAGATACATTAATCTCAAGCTAGTTGATTCCCTTGGCTGGTTGCTTGTTATTTGTTGTAGTTTTTTAGTTTTTGTTTGTAGTGTTGTGTACTTTCTGTTAGTGTAGTTTTCTGCCAACCCCCCTTATTTTCAACTCCTAATTAATTGATATCATCCACAAATGATCTTTGGGTTCGATCCGGTGTTGTTCTATGCTACGAGTAGAGTAGTGCAATCCAATTTTATAAATTTCTAATTTGATCAATCACGACAAATCGAACATCAATGTTACACCTAAAGCATACTAGTCTAATATCCTAAGTTAAAGGAGGAACATATTTAGATTTCCTACGATATTTCTTGTGGGGCTTTTTCTCTTGTTTAGATTTGCCAAACTCCACTTGTTTGGCTTGTCTTCTATGTTTGGATTTAAAGGTTTTTGAACAAATGAATCCAAACTATTCACAGAAAAAAAAAAACCCTAATTCTGTTCTATTGATGGTTCTTTCCTTGGCTAGTTGTTTCTAAATTTTTTCATCCTAGTAAATTTTCAAAGCTACTTTTGGATATATGTAGTTAGCTATCCACAAGTAAGTTGTCCATATGGGATAATCCATTGAACTGATTCCTAATTTTGTCCCTAACCTTATCTCCTAAGAATCTAGGGAGTCTTGCAAGGAATTTTTTCTTCCAAAAGGGTTGGTTGTTATCTAACCTGCAGTAGATCCTATTAAATAATGCATTCTTATACCATGCAAAACCTCTTAAAGTTCTACACTTAAGGTTGGATAGTAGTTCAACAAATTTGTCTTTCCATAGGTTGGGATCTCCTATGAAGTGTTTAGTGATATTAAAGATCAAGGTATTTACTACGTCCAAAATTTCATCTCCATCAGAATCGCACGTGACTAAACCATTTGTATCAGTTTTAACTAATTCCAATATTTGATCTATCTCTATTTGGGTGATATGTTCACCCCACCAACATTTGAGTTGGCCAGTAAACCCTGCAACTAGGACATTAACAATTGTTGCATAATCACATCTATAGGCCATTTGGTAAGCTGTACTAACCATGGATATTTGTTGAAAAAGATTTAGGATCTCATATTTAGACTTGCCATCTAAGTTTCATTCATAAATGTTATTCCCATTGTAAGAATTCTAAATAATGAGTGGCTTTTCTATTGAGGTTTGATCAAGAAAATTTGGTAAAGGATTCCCAAGTGGTCTCCAATTCACTACAGTTTTGATGGCTTCTATTTTTAGATCTTCAGCATTTAAAGATATTTCAAAAGCATTATCTAAGGTTTGGATTTTTCCTATGCTATTCCTACTCGACCTATCTGTTTGAGGGGTGTTTGGAACTACAAGGTCTTTGATAATTTTTGATCTATTTGCTTTATCATTCTAGCTATTTCTATTTTAGATATTGCCTCAGATCTTTGCACCTTATTGAGGTTTCTCTACTTATCTTGTGGGTTTTCATAGGATTTAAAAAGAGGTTAAACTATTGGTCTGCCTACCTCTTTTACCTTAGAGGGTGCTGCTATTAAAGGTTTATCCAAATTTGTAGTTTTTATTTGGAAAGGTTTCTAATGTAGTAACTCTGAAACACATTTTTCTTCTTTTATGGTCGACTAAACTTGGGTAGATCTATGGTTCATATTAACAAAACTATTGAAAGGATAATCTATTTGTTTAGCTTTGGCATAGGCTTCAAACCAATCAAAGAAATGGATATTTGTCTGAAATTTCTTCATAAATTTGAACCAAGAATCATTAATTTGTTGTTTAGAAATTCCTTGAAAATTTGAAAGAAACCATTCTCTCTAGGGAGTAAACTCCTCTGAGTAAAAATTTTCTTTTCAAAGTTTTACATCAATTTGAAAATCAGAAGTAAATTTCTTTTGGTCAGAAGTCATTTGGTTTCTAGATAGTCATTCATCATTTGAGAACAAGATGGAGATAAAGACAATTCTTCAGATCCTTCTTTGTCTTCAACTTCTTCTTTTCCTTTTGGAATAAATTGGTTTGGGAATCCTAGAGGTATAGTCTATTCCTCTAAGGTGGACAATAGATAAAGACCTTTTAAGGCTAGATATATGTACCGACATAGCTGAACTAGAAGCTATAATTCTCTTAGGTTTATCTATTTTAGGCCAATTTCATATCTCAGTTACTCTAGGGATATTTGAACTATCACTATCCTTTCTGAAGAGTAGATCTACTTGACCAGAGTCATATTGGATAATCCTAGAAACTTGTGGACTAGGAAGTTGAGGTTGGGTGGCTTTGGGTAAAGATTATTTTTCTAGGAAGTCTATCTTATCCCAATGAGTTGTTACTAGTTTTTGTACCCTACCTTTTGAGGTATCTATTAAAAAAATAAGTTGTCTCACCTCTAGAACTATGTGGCTTTAGGATACCTGAATTTTGGGTGTTGTAAAGTTTGTATTGGATCTTATAGATGATCACTACTAGGATGGATCTTGGTACCATGTTGTATTCATGCAACTTGGTATTTAGAACTAATAATTGATCTCTATGCATTTCTCTTAAATAAATAGAGATGTCAGGGAAACAATTGAAATAAATTAGTCCTTGCGAGATGCTAGTTTCTACAACCCCTAACAAGGAATCATCAAAATTTATATGCCTATCATCTCTAAGACATAACAATATAGTAATATTTAAGCCTAATCTAGTCATAGGCTTTGCAGCAATTTGAACACATCCAAGATGCAAAAAATTATATTTTGTTCTTTGTTTATCAAGGTCTTTTTCTGAAAGAAGCACAAACTCTTCCTTTAAAGGGTCAACATTGATAAATCTTTCTTCAATTTTTATAACATAAGTTGATTTGTTAAAAAACTAGAAACTAGATTTGTAAAGTTCTTTGTCTGGAATCCTTGGCATTTCCCAATTATCAATTTTTTGATTAAAACTTTCGAAATCAATTTGTTCTTCAAAAATAGATTTGGAATTTTCTTTAAATTTGATTCTTGAGGATGATGCAAATAAAGATGATGAAAATGAAAAACAAGAAGATAAAGATAGATGCATGAAAAATTATACAATCTCCATTTCCAATATCAAAGCTCTTAAGTGTGAACAGAAAATTATTCTGTCATATGAAGTAAATATTAGTGTCTTAACATGAATCTTAGTTTTAGGATTACTTAGCCCTTACTTACGCTTAATATGAGAGCATAGAAGACGGAGGTTTCATTACCCTCAACTCACTTAAATGGGACTTATACACCTCTTTACAAACTCATGTTTTACTGAGTGCTGTTAGCTTATCCAGAAACAGTATTCATATTCAAATACTAACATAAACTTCATAATATAATTTTCAGTTCATAATTTTATCCTTACTTCTCCATGGCTCTAATACCAGAGACCCCGAAGGTGGCCTTAAAGAACAGGAAAATTAAAGAAAAGGAAGCAAGCAAATAATAAAGAAGTAAGGATCGCAGACAGACTACTAAATTTTAAAATTTTATAAATTTAAGAAGAAAACCTACAAGTTTGGCAAAACTCTGAATTGCTCCAGAGAATGCTTGAAGGGGATGGCACTGATAATTTTGAATTATGCCTTACATTTAGGAATTGGGATCTATTTATAGATAATTTTTATAATTTCACTGTACACTACAGTGTACAATTGTTAGCCGCATGCTACTACAGTTACTGCTATAGTGACTAACTTTGATATGGAATCTTTACTTTGTCAAAAAACATTAGGACATCTTTTGACTCTTTTTGTAAAGCTATCTAGCTGAAAGTTATTTCATCTTTTTGTGCTAACGCTTGAATTTGAATTCCATTTGGTTTTCATTTCATTTGAATTTGCATTTTGTGTTGACTAATCACTAAGATTGATACCAAAGCAATCATCTTCATTTGATTGGGCATAATCTTTTGCTTTGTCTGAGGAATTTGAAGCACAAGATTCTACCTTTTCTTCTGTATTTGTTAGTTGTTGAATAATCTCCTGCAACTTTGAAACATATTTTTGTTTAGAGGAGATAGATGCCAGGGAAGCTATAATTTGTGATTTGTTCTGAAGAAATTGATGAATACCCTCCTTCATATGATATTTTATAAATTTGAAAAGAAAATTTACAAGTTTGGCAAAACTCTGGACTACTCCAATGCTTGAAGAGGATGGTGTGTGTGTGTGTGTGTATATATATATAATATAGACAACATTTGTACAATTATGACTAAAAAGCCCATCCATATTATGTAACAATGATATGCTTTATTTCATTAGCAATTTAGGAAAGCTAAAATTGTATCTTGATATGTTAATTTGTTGCATGCTTGGCATATTACTGAAAAAGCTCATCCAATTATATATATTCATGATGCACTTCATGCTAAATATCTATAGATCATAAATCTCACATATTAACCCATTTCTACATGACATATTTATTATTACTTTCAATTCCAAATTGCCTTACTGTATCATATATTTAATAATGATATGAAATGATGAAAATTATTCTATCATGTAACATATTACTTAGCATATAAGAAATTTAAATATGTCAATACTATGTCTTTCTTGCACAGGTGAAGACAAGACCAAGAGGATTTAACTATGAGTAGTACCCATCACTTAAGTAAACTGCTATATGCCTATGTAATATTAACTACATACATATTTAGCAAGCTTAGATTAAAGCATTGGCCACTAACTATTATGGCTTTTATGAAAATCAATTAACTTGAAAATGACTTATATCAGCTAAGGTTTCATACTTATCAACTGCATACTATAACTTCATATCCAGGATATGCCATAACCTCATTGAATGGCATGCTTAGATTAATGCTAGTTATAAGGTTTATGAAGTTTCCGAACATTTGATTAAATCAATTGTCTTAGATTAAGGGATATGAACTAAGGTTGTTTATGAAAATAACTTATGATTGACAGTGTTCATACTTTATGGATTGACAATATGATGGAATGGCTCATATTACTTTATATGTGAGCTACTTATTTAATCCTAATGACTTACATGCCCTTATATGTTTCAAACAATATAAATTTGACTTCACATATTACACGTTGTTGCCCTTGGAAAGAGAGTAAAATATTCTTAGAATCTTTGCAAAAGATGAAATGCTTGAACATACATTAGACTTACTTCTATGATAGTTTATCCTACTACTTTTGAATATTATTCTCTACATACAATATAATAAGCACTCATGATGCTATTAGTTAAATAATTGTACCATGTTTATTGGTACAATTTGCTATTGAAATTGATACAAGAGGACATGTTTACACATTTCTATACAAACACATTGTTATTCTTTATACACAAGGAAATAAAAACTTGTAAAGTTCAACGTTCATCCCTAAAAATATCGATTGCTACATCGATTGATTGATCCAAAAGTCCAGAAGATGATCGACTCTTTATCCTATAAGAAAGACTTGGCATCCACCCAAAACCAAGGAACCTACCTATGAAAGCATAACAAGTATCATCCCTTACTCTCAGATACACATTAATCTATGCTTCTCTTAGATGATCACTAATTTCAACATCAAAGCGTGCTTAACGAATCCATCTTCGTCGAGCATAGTTAGCTCTATTAATGTTGGAAACCTTGGTCATAATCGTGTGACTTAAGTAAGAGGAGCTCACACAAGTCAAAGCTCAAAAACTAAAGTGGTAAAAGATTCAAATTTTAAGCTACGTGCCTGATCAATAAAAGAAGAAAAAGAAGACTCAAAATAATAAGTTGCACACCCAATCAATAAGAAAAGGAAAAGAAGATTCAAAATAATAAGCTACATGTCCAATCGATCAAGGGAAGAATAGAAAATAGTGAAAAGCAATAGGAAATTAAAAAGAGTGAGCCATGAGCTTAATAGTTAAACCCAAGCAGTCCCTCTGGTATGAAAAATCAGAGCAGCTTCCTTGGTAATTATGTCAAACCCGAGTAGTCTCCTTGGTACTAAAAACCCGAGCAGCTCCCTTAGTATGATGTCAAATCCAAGCAATCCCTCAATGATAATATGTCAAACCCAAGTAGTCCCCTTGTTGTTGAAAACCTGAACGATTCCCTTGATAACTATGTCAAACCCAAGCATTTCCCTCAATAACTATTTCAAACTCAAGTAGCTTCCTCAGTAATTATGCCAAATCTAAGTAGTTTTCTCAATACTAAAAATGTCCAAGTATTAAATATAGGTCAAGTAATGTTGATAGTAAATCTAGCCCAAGCTGCTCTTTTGGTAGTAAGATTCAAGTCGAGTGATCTCATTAACATTAAATCTAGCCTAAGGAGTAGGAGGCTCCTTCAGTATCAAATTTAAATCAAATACTTCGACATTAAGTTAAACCTAAATAGCTCATCGATATTATAGTAAGCTTTAAATAGATCTGAAACTAATATTTTTTGCTATAAGCATACAATTCAACCACTTGAGCCCCAAACATGGGATGATTAATACTCAAACCATCAAGAACTCCTATGATTCAAGTTGCACACTAGAATCAAGCTTAATAATCTCCTAGTAAATGCTTGACAAACTTCACTTAGGGAAAAGGGTAAATGACATAGTCCAAAATAAATGTATCTTGGGCTATGACCAGCCAACTAGCCTAGAAGACAATCAAGCAAGTCCAAATTCAATAAGGCAACCTACAATGGTCCGTAACGAGCAAGTCACTTAAAGGTATTAGTCCAAAAACTAATATGGGCCATGATTGTTCAACTGGGTTAAGAATTGGTCAAACAAACTTAACTCCAAAACATCGGTTTATGCATCACTTCTCTATATAAACCAAGGTATGCACCCTTGATAGTGGTCTTCACTCTCATTCTCATTTTTACATTATTTCACAAGGTTACTAACTTGACTATTGGCGCACTCTCCAGAACCTTACTCTGATCACTTATTTTCTTATTTTGCAAGTCCAAAAAATTTGGATTTGTCAAAGTGCAATATTTTCTTTTCAAAAAATTGATAATGCTTATTTAATATCACAATTTTGGGGGAAAAAAAGGGGTCTTGTTGAAGAATGGAGCTAAAAGCCCAAAAGTGAAGCATAACTGAATACATGAAATAAATACATAACCCCTAAGCAAATCAGACTCTAAGATGGTGTTTGGTTTGCAAAATTATACATTCATAGGAAGTTTAACATTTCTAGAATGTGATTCCGAGGAATTTAATTTTCAAAAATGTCACATTGCCATGTTGATTCAAATAAAATAAGATACATTTTCAACAATTGATTTTTTTAGCTCATATAGTACCTTGTGGAACTTTTAGACCATTAAGATGAGTAATTGCATTACTGAGCACTCTAGAATCAATTGTTGAACCTTCCCATTGAGCTGAGACATAAATGAATTGCATGTCTTGAAAACATACTCCTAACACAATTGTAGTTACCCCCACCCTTTCTATTTCAATATCTAAGCTTATCACTCTCTCAAACATTCACCTTAATGTGAGTCTCATCTAATGCTCCCAAGCAATTCTACATATTAGAACAATTAAGTTAAGTTTTATTGTTAAAATGTTGTTATATATTTACAACTACTATATGTAAGTCAATAGTTTCCTTTAACCATTTCCATTTAGAATTGCTTGAATTTTCAAGGACTGGTTCAAGTTGTTTGAGTAATTCTTTGTCGTATCTTGGCACAATAATTAGCACATTATTAAATTGTCTACTAATAATTTTTCTAGAACTTATGAATTGTTTTTTAATAACCCTATTCTTAATATCATATGCTAAAATGTGTAAAAAATTGCAATAGTTTCCTTAACATCCATATATTCCTGATTGGTTCTAACCTACCAATAACCCTTAACATGTCACATAACCTATGAAATGAAAACCTATCCATCCTAACATTTTCAATGGATGCTAAGTCATTTATGAATACTATCCTACAAAGGTTCACATTTTGTACCAACATCTTACTATGATAGTCATATTTGATTCTTCTCCTTTTTCTTATTCTTCAGTAAGAATAATACAAGTCAACATGATAAAAAAATAAAGTGAAATCATTCAAGAGCTTTAAAAATATAACCAATATAACAATAATTCTCTTATTCCTTGCTTGAATTGAAAGATCCATTCTGTTAAAAAAATCATGTAAAACAAATAATACACAAACCATACATATAAGCAAAACAAGAAAAAAAATAAAAAATGAAAAACATGTTATGTATATTTAAAATCCTACATGGATTTTTCCTAAGAATCAGTCGGTTCTATGTGCCCTAGATAAGAACTTCAATTCATGGTGTGCCATAAACTATGCTTCTTTTATATATATATATATATATATATATTCAACTAGCCACGCATTAATATCAACATTGTCAAGCAGAGAGATTGGGTCAATATTGTTCTGCATTCTATAATAAACTTTAAGTGCTTGATTGTACTTAAAAACAAATTAGATCATGCAATTTTTAATGCTTTAACTTGTTCCTTTCCTCAAGCATGAATCTATAGCATCAAACTAAAAGTAAATAAGTTTATTCTATTTATACTATGTTAGAAGTTTCAATTTAACCTATACTTGCATATGCCTGATAAAAACACTCCATTACACCCAAATAAGATGCATTAAATTTCAATAGCTAACTACTACAAATTTGGAGATAATTATCCATATATACACCATCATTCAAATGCAAAGTCATAAGTCATTATTTAGTATAATCAGCATTAGCAATTAAAGTACATAACTTCTAATTTGATTTGTGTGCATACAATCAGATTCCTATTACTTTAGAAAAAACTCTTCTTTCTAGTTAATCATTGTAATGATGGAAGAATTAATCATTATACATTGCAACTTCCAGAAAGTAACAATGGAAGAGTTAATCATTATGCAGGGAATATGCTTGTCACGACCCAAATTTTTGGCCATGATCGATGTAAATATCAATTTCTGATTGATAATAACTAGCCTTTGCTCGTGCTTCTATTAACCTTACTATTCATATCTGTTTCATTGTTCCCAAATCAGTCCTATTCAAACCTAGTTGAATAATTAAGAAAATATAAATTCATGGAAAGAAAGATAGATATTTTGAGATATAAACAAACTTATATAATGTATAAAAACACAACCCAAGTAAGGCATATGCTATTGGAAATAGTAATGTTTAAATTTTTACATCAAGTTTCCAAAGCATTATGCTCATATAATGAACTCTATCCTATATGTTTCTAAAGACTCACTATGGTGGTTGTGAACATATCAGTCATTATTTCAATATGATTAACATTCATCCTTATGTTCTGATAGAGGAATAGCAGCAATATTCTAAAAATCTAGAAAAAAAAATAGTTCATAGAAGAGTGAGTCTAGGGCTCAATGAGATAAATCCGAACCTAAGTTATGAAATAATCATCAAATAACAATACACATGTACATCATAGCCACATATTCATATTCCATGCCATGTTTAAAAAAATAAACCCTAGGCTATCAAAGATTACCCTCTGGATAAGATTACCTCACACTTTCAATTGAATACATTAAGAACCATGATTTTCATCATGGCTTAGGGCTTTCATCATCAATCATCAAGTTATTTTGTCACATTATTTCATTATCTAGTATTTCGCAAAATATATAAGTAACCACTTCTGGGTGGCATCACCAACATTATCATTAACACATTATAAGAAATCATAAGCATTATAGCAATTATTGACATTAGTCATCACATTTTTTTTTTCATATTATCATATTACAAATTAGGATTTAATGGCATAATAATTTAGGTGCATAAGCAGAAATAAATAATAACAATCAAAATCCTCATTGTTACTATGTTCCCACCTTATCTCACACAAACTTAGCCTTTTCCCTCCAAGCTCCTGCCTTACACCACTCTCTTCATATAAGAATGCGCAGATTCAGGGATTTAGTTCATTTTCCCCATCTCATCCCATCATTCTCATCATTTGTCATTCCATATCTTATTGGAAAATTTCAAATATTTTTACAATATCATTTCTCATCACAGTTATGTCACATAATTTATTTTTCCATCATCAACATAATCACATATTTTTCCATCACATTATCAAGATATCTATCATTCACATTTGATCAATCTCATATATCAAATTTTCTCATCATCATTTATCACATATCAACTCATAGGGAAATCTCTAGATTTCAAGCATTATCTCTTCTCATAATAATTATGTTTCCAAATTCACATTTAGTCACTTTTTATCATTATTGATTATCATTTCTCATAATAAATTTTATAAGCTAGTCATTAAGTTTTTAAAAACTCATCTCTGAATGGTATCACATGACATTTCATCAAATCAGACTTCTCATGGCCTTAAGTTGTCATCCTTAATCATTATTGTCAGGTCCCACAAATAGGTAGATAAAAACGTGATGAA
Organism: Saraca asoca; assembly: GCA_026873985.1. Classification (NCBI taxonomy): domain Eukaryota; kingdom Viridiplantae; phylum Streptophyta; class Magnoliopsida; order Fabales; family Fabaceae; genus Saraca; species Saraca asoca. The sequence goes on along the minus strand of JANHAO010026244.1, from coordinate 39 downwards.
CAGTTTATATAGCGGAAATAACTTTGGATCTTGCCCCTA
>JANHAO010026243.1:0-11146 GCA_026873985.1 Saraca asoca | reverse complement strand
AATATGATCATAATATGCAATATAAGATGAATATTCAACCTTTATTATCCAAATCCACAGATCGCTTAGTCATAGATGCAATAGAACCCAATCAAATTGACTCTAGGGCACCTCTATATGACTAACACTTGTTACAAGCTACCATGGAGCAAAATTTGTTACAATAATTAATGTAAAATACTAATCAGTGATAATCGATGGAACTACTAGGCAAAACACCCCAAAAAAGAGCAAGATTACATTAAACTTTGACACAAAGGATAGACAGAGTCCATAAAAACAAATCATTTTGAATACAAATAGCCAACAAAAGGTATATTCCCATTTTTATTAAATTTTGTAAGAATCTTTACAAAAATTCATTTCACAATCGGACACATTATCTTTTGGTCAAGGCTGAGGTATACAAAATACCCCTAAATCTTTGGCCAAGTCAATAGCATTCTACTTAATGCTAAGTTTAGAGAAATCTAGCCCTAGATTTAAAACATAGACCTGATATAGTGACAAGTCATAACCTTTAACAAATCCTACAGTTGTACTAGTTTCCTCTCGCTCTTTGGATTTGGATTTTTAACAGAGATTTCTACTTATCTAGCCCTTTATCTATCTCAACATATTTAAACTATAAACCTTCCAGATCCAACTTGGCATTGGCTACCTTCGCTTAAGAGTCACAACAATTTCTTCCAAGTTTTGGCTTCATTTTCTACACGTTTCAATAAAGCATTTATAATTTCCATGTCAGCTTTCATGGCCTTTTAACATGTTCTCCTAGATAGTAACCTTTTTATTAGTTTTACCTAAAGAAATTTTTAATCACTTGTTAGGATTTCTATCATAGGCTTCTTTATAAAAACTACTTAATTTTTGTATTTTCTCTTCAAAAGAAACCAAGCACACAGCTTGACGAAAATGGTTACTAATAAAAAGATCTGCAAACTTTACCAGGTTAGTGATGTTTATTTAAGGTCAATCATCTCTTTATCTTTATCCAAAAGGAGTTGATTCTTCTCCATCTATGTATGGTTGACTCCTTTATAGAATAATAAATCTAAAGGAGCGATTCCTTCAAAGTCTAGATGAAAATTTCCTAGCATTTGCAAGGTCAGATGAAAATTCAAGATCATTAAAATGACCTTTATGGATGGGTTCTAGTGGAGATGGTTCAATGGACCTTTTCTTTAATAGCTCTCCAGACACATTATCTTAGAGGTGATTGCTTTTATTATAGAGTGTAGGCCATCTCTCTCAGTTTTCATGAGAACACTTACGAGAGCCATCCTTAGCAGCAATCTCTTGACCAAAACAAAGAAGAAGATAGTTAATCGTAAGGCTTATCACCCTTTATGAATAGTTATATTTTGAATAGTTATAGCAAGACATGCTCTCAAATGAAGACCTACAAAACACAGAGAGCATAACATAAGAAAGAAGGAAAAACGTGTATAAAAATTAGGTAAAAGGAGTTGAAAACAAACTTAAAGTGGTCTTCAAATCCGAAGGGCTCATCTGCTCAAGTTTTTTTATCACAGCTTGGTAGGAGAAGTCAAAGTCCTTTTTGAACACTTTACCCAAAAGAGTTATAGGAGGAGACCATATCACAAGAAAAGGAATCCTCAATGATCATCCTAGAAACAAATTTTTCTAATGTTCAAAATTATAAAATAAATTTTTAAAGATAACTCATTTTGACCTTTGGATAAAATATACCCATATCTCTTCCTTCTTGAGCAAGTAAGTAAAGAAGCATAGGAAAAGCTTGTTACTAATGGTGAAGTCAACATTTGTAATTTCTCACAAATAACATCAAAAGGTTCCAACATAACCTATGAACTAAATGGAAGCTGGGAAAGACATACATTTATGCCCTTAAGTACAAACTATTGGAGGGCAAAAAAGAGTGGTCGAACCCTTCTTATTTGAATGACATAGTCGTAGAAAATGAAGTAATAATTGGAGTCAAAACTACATATTGTGTCTTCTTTTTGGAAAACCTCAAAACACATTGTAGAATATTCCTAGAAGTATCTTCTTCCATTGTAAAGATCTTTTAATGATGAAGAGGAAAACCATAAGGGAGAAACTTACACTTCCATTATTTCCATATTAACCCAATTAAGAGCATCACTCTTGACGCATATCATGGCATTATATGTGGATAGGATTCAATTGTTTGGTCCCATTTTAAATAAGGCACCATCCATTGACGACATTGAATTGCTAGAGCCAAATAAAGGCATCTTGGTGTTTTGATTTTGGCATCGTCTAACTAAAGAAATCAATCAGAAGAAGTATAACTCAAGCTATCCATACTTGAGCACACCTAGAAAATGATGCCACCAAACACAAATGAAATTTAAAAATTAGAGAAGCTTAGAAAAGGACAAACAAGAAAAATGAATTAGTTTCTGATATAAATAAAAGTCTAATTGCAAAATTAGCACTAACTTGTGGAAAAAAAAGAAGCATTTTCGAAAGAGGCATTTTTACAAACTAATACCAAGCAACATTGAAAACAAGAAAAATTTTGGAAATAATAACAATAAATACAAACAATTGAAAAAAAATACTCTTCAAGAATCATCAACATACTTGAGGAAAAATAATTTCTAAAGGAAAAATTTGCTATCTTGGAAAGCCAAAAGCAACAAGAAATGCAATTTTACAAAAAATTGTGAAAGCACTAGAGTGTTGTTGTGGAAAAAATTGATCTCACAAAATAGACTGAAGGCTCAGCAGAGGCTAAGTCCAAGGCAAGAAACATCCAAGTCACTGAGGATAAGAGAGTTAAATCCTGGTTTGTGTGCTCAACAACCGTTCCTGCATGAGCTCACCTTGCTGCAAGTAAGCTCATCCTCACTGAACAAAGGTAAGCTACGACCACGAGGATATAAGCTCGCGAGAGGAGACACCACTTAAATGAGAAGCTCAGCAAGATGCTTAACGAGATAGAGCTCCAGACACGCTTACGTTAAAGCTCAATTCCAACTGACAAGAGGGGCCCACCCCTACGGAAAGTAACTTATAGAAGTTGGATTGTAGGAAATTATACTATCTTGTACATTTAATTTTTGATGTAACAGAATTATAACTTGTAATCATCGCATATAACCCCTCTTCCCTTATAAGTAGATAAAGGAAAACCCTTGTCAAACAGGTTAAAAACAAGCCAAACCAGAACTTTGTAAATTTTTTTTGAATAAATAAAAAAGCTACCATGGACTTAGGAATGGATGCCACCCAATTTTAGTCGAATTACATTAAAAATACAGTGTTCCATTACAGCTCCCCCTCTTTCTCATCTTCACTTCTTTTCATTTCTTATTTTTCATTCACCAAAAAGTAATTTGGGGTTCAAAAACTACTCAGTTGGCTAGAGTTTATCTTAGAACCAGATTCCACTGTCAACATTTTGGTGCTAGAAGGAGGGCCCACCTACTCTCTAAATTGCTTTTTCTAATTAGCTATAATGACAAGAGAAAGAGTCACTAGGAGTTTAAACACTTCGGCTACTTAGCAGTCAGACACTTCCATTGCCAGAACCCACCACCAGTATACTACTGCTCCCAAAATCGAGGGGGTATGGACACCTCACCAATCCCAATGAATACTTAAGGATAGGGTGAAAGAATTGACTGAGACTATAAGAGCATTGGCATAGGTGCAAGCCTAGGGTGCTTGAAGACAAGAAGAAATTATTATACAACTTCGACAGTTTCACGAGAAAGCCCAAAAAGAGACTTGCAAAAACCATCACGGTCAGTAATCTAGGGGATTGCAATAAGTCGGAGCTCTAGCCCCTAGTCTAAAGCTTAGGATCCAATAATGAAGCAAGTCCTCCAGAGACTAAAACCACTAAAGGAACGTCCCTAGTCTCAGAATAATCAACCTCGTCGTGAGGAAAGCTCACCATTCTCTATGGAGATTGAGATACAACCCTTTCCATAGAAACTTGAAGTGCCTGAGATCTTGCTGTACGATGGAAACAATGATCCATACGACCATCTGGATGCATTCAATGTACAGATGGATCTTTAAACAACTGACTCTCAAGTTAAATGTCATGTCTTCTCAGCCACATTGGGAGGTATACCCCGAGCATGGTTCAGAAGCCTCCTGACTCGTAGTGTCAATAGCTAGAAAGAGTGTCAAAAGAAATTTATCGACTAGTACTAAGCATTGAAGAAGCAGCTTGCGCGTCCCTGCCATCTCACAATGATCTTTCAGCATAAGAACGAATCACTGAAGGATTATGTAGCCAAGTTCATGCATGAAGCCAACTTGGTGGAAAACCCTTTAGAGGAAAGCATTTTAACAGCAATCTTAGTAGGGCTTTGACTCGAGATCTCATTGAATTTTATAAGCAAGCCGCCAAACAGATAAGATGGGAGGAAACCTTTGGTGCGAAGGAGCCCAAGTAAAAGGCAGACGCCAATGGCTCCACCTCAAGCAAGAAAAGGAGTAATTAGGGCCACGATTATGGCTCCAATCCTTAGCTCACAAGGAAAGCAAAACCTTAGTGACCTCAGCCTCAAGGTTGCTACAAAAACTATAGTATCCTATCTGATATGCAAGATAGGATTTTTACCATACAAAAGCATAAGGAAGACTTTGGGAGGCCCAAGCCCATGAGAATGCCCACCAGGTCTAGAGACCCAAGTAGATTTTACGCTTATCACAATGAGGTCAGACACACTACGTCGAAATGTTAGGCATTGAGAGATGCCATAGAAGATCTCACCAAAAGAGGTCAATTACAGGATTATAGGGCAAGGCTATCTGAATGACAAACTCAGTTGACTCAGCAAACAACTGATCAAGAGCCAAAGCCCTCCATTAGAATCATGTTCTAATCATGTAATGTTTTCCTAAGGTTATTGACAATTTCAAAATCTTTGTATAGATTATCCAGTGGAACGCTGCATGAAAAGAGAGTTACTCCATATTAATCCAATATTATTCCTAACTGATTGGCTGAAGCATAGAAATATTACCAATCTAGCAACGAGCTTTCATCTCACAATTAGGTAGATACATTCAAGGGTGAGACGACACAAAGCCTACCCTGTCAATACATCCAAAACAAGCCACACCCCATAAGTGGAAGCTAAAGAGCAAAATCCCTAGCCTAAGCAATAAGATTATTATGAAGTTGAGCAATAAGATTGTTACTTCACTGAGCAACAAGATTACCATGAGACTGAGCAATGGGATTGCTGGCAGGGATAAATTTTATACTGACCATTGAGTAACAAGATTGATGTCTTGCTGAGCAATAAGATTATTGTCTCACTGAGCAATAAAATTGCTGTAAGATTGAGCAACAAGATTGCTGCCCCACTGAGCAACATGATTGCTATGAGACTTAGCAACGAGATTACTATGGTGTAGATTGCCAAATGTAGCTAATATGTGATTAAAAAAGTATTTATCCAGCGAAGAGTTATCATCTCATTGAGGTGCAGAAGTCCTATTAAACACAAAATCTAACAAAGAGTTATGAGCTTGCTCAAACACGAAAGCATTAACATGTGCTCGAAATGCTCACACAGGCGCAAAAATGCTATAAACTCATCGTAACTCTCATACAAACAAATATTCACAGCTCATGAGTGAGATCCTTCTAGGTGCAGCTTGCAAATAGCCTATCTAAATTTTACTCATCAAGGCAACTGTATGCAAAAGTTTATCACACATAAAAGTTGTAGTCGATTGGCCATCCAAGCATTTTGTTAGTTTGCAACAATATACATTATCATTAGAGGCATATAGAAGCATCTGATACAACACTCAAGAGTTATACAGAAAAGATCATTCACTAAAGGCCTCACTTAATGAGGTAAATTTACATCAGGAGGAGGAAAACACAAAAACAAAAGCATAAAGCCAACTACAAACTCCCACCAATAGGAAGAATAGCAAGCTTGGCTACTCATCCTTATATCCCTCATCAACCAGTAGCTCCTCCATACCCAGAGCAATTCAAAAAGCTATAGGAGTCTAGTTGACAAGGCTGTAATTCATGGCAAAGCCATGAGAAAATCCAAGATCTGCACAAGATCTTCCCCGTGGCCAGCATAAAGGGTTATCCCCAAGAACCTTGTACAGTAGGCTATCCATGCCTCGGAGCCCTATGTAGTAGGCCATGCACACTTTAATGTTTCACTGGAAGCACACTTTAATGTTTCACTGGAAGCCAAACTAGCAAAGGTATTTACGGGCTTAACTAATACATCCATCTTATCATGAAAAAGCAAGAAGAGCTTCTTAGGCTTTATAAACTAATTTCGGTTTAATGAATGATCTGACAGACAAAGAGCTGTGCTTGATCAAATGATCCAAAGAAAGTTAGATTGCCATGCCAACGACTAGAAAGCAAAGTTAGAAAATGAAGTATGGCCAATGCCAAATGAAATGAAAGATTGAAAGTCTAGAGTGACAACACGACAGCATGGATACAAAGGTTTCTGACTGTACAGAAAAATATGAATACAAGCCTAAAAAAAAATTATAACTCCCAGTCTGCAAAGGGAACTAAGAGTTAGGGGCTTATGTTGTGGGTAAAAATCTATCTCACAAAACAGACTGAAGGCTCGATAGAGGCTAAGTCCAGGGTAGGAGACATCCAGCTTGCTAAGCATAAAAACACTAAATCTTGATTTGTGTGCTTTACAACTGTTCCTGTAAGAGCTCACCTCCTTGCAAGCGAGCTCATCCTTGCTGAATGAAGGTAAGCTACGATCGCAAGGATATAAGCTGACGAGAGGAGACACGACCTAAATGAGAAGCTCGATAAGATGCTCAGCAAGATAGAGCTCCATATAGGCTTACGTCAAACCTTAATTCCAGTCGACAAGAGGGGCCCACCCTTTAAAAAGTAACCTATAGAAGCCGGATTGTAGGAGATTATTCTATCTTGTACATTTAATATTTGATATAACAGAATTGTAACTTGTAATCATTGCATGTAACCTCTCTTCCTCGATAAGTAGATGGAGGAAAACCTTTGTAAAACAGGATGAAAACAAACCAAACCAACACTTTGTAAAATTTTCCAAATAAATAAAAAAAGCTATCATGGACATAGGGACTGATATCGCCCGATTTTAACTGAACCATGTTAAAAATATAGTGTTCGATATTAGTTCCTCTTCCTCATCTTTACTCCTCTTCATTTCTTATTTTTCATTCACTAGAAAGTAGTTTGGGGTTTAAGAACCACTCAGTTGGCTGGAGTTTGGCTTAGAACCAGATTCCACCATCAACAAGTGTCAAGCAAACCTTAAAAGCCAAAGGGTTTTAGAAGAAAAAGATGGTTAGAACCATCCAAATGAGGAGATTATCTCACCAGGATAAAGGAATTAATCTTCCCAAGTATTTAACAATTAAGGCCCAAACCCCAAGTGCCATATCTTTTATTTCAGAAATTAAGATTATCACATGGCAAATTCTCACCAAAAGATTACATAAACACTGGTTGACGACTGACTGGAAAGTCAACCAAGTCTAATGAGCATACAAATATGCTTTGCTTAGAATGCTCAGGCAAACCTCTCCTAATTGTTTGGAGGAACAAGTGATAAACATACAATGAAAAGACAAATATATGTCAATGGCCCAATAGAATAACTTAGACCCGAATTAACTAAGGGTGCCAATTGAGGAAAAGACCCTTTTTACCCCTTTTTAGTCATCTAAAAATAATAAAGTAAGATTTCAATTTATGATTATCAAATACTTCATTCTCTTACTAAAATTCTTTCTAATTAAAGCATTAGAGAGGCTTTAGTGGTCTCTACTACTCAAACCTATTTGTAGGTGACTTTCGGCCATCATTCATAGCTCTCGGAGTTTGAAGTGTTCACCAACTGGTGTTGCCTCCTAAATCAAAAGAGCTATTGTTGCTACCTTTTAAAGCCATAGAGTTACTAATGTTGCCCCATAAAGCCATGGAGTTATTGGTGTTGCCTCCCGACATCAAGGACTTGGCAATGTTGCATCTAAAAATAAATGAGCAGTTGCTAAAAGAACAAGGCTTAGTAATAGTCAAAAAGTTAGTAATGGCTTAAAAATCTATGTCAAAAAAAAGATAAAGATATGCTACTTTTTATTTAAGGGAATCTTGTTTATTTTCATGCCTTCAATAGTGAACTAATATGACCTTTGCATTATAAAAAAAGAAAGCAGTAATAATTAGACCCCATATATTGACATTCACCTTAGTAACATAGCCAGAGCACCTCACAAGCCTAAGTAAATTAAAGGGCTAACTTACTAGCTAATATGCAATCTGAAAAGTACACATGGAGAGGACAACAGATTTCTTGGGAATGTATAAGTCCTCAAATTAACCAATTAACTATGTCTATATTACTCTATTATGCACTCAGATTCACAAATATATGTCTCAATGTCAAAGGTGCTTTTTTTTTTCCTCTTTATTTCTTTAGTCATATTGAATGAATATGATATTTCTTGCATAACAATTTTCATTCCCTCTTCATGTATGCCCTCCTCAATATATTAGAAAAGAAAATATTTAATATAATAATTTTGTGTGTAATTTTGTTGAATTGGATTGGAAGCTACCTCTTTAAAAAATCTAAAGAAGTATATCTCTTTGTTTTTATTTTGACTAAAGCATCATTTTAGTCTCTCACAAATGTAAGTTTTTTTAATTTAGTCTTTATTTAATTTTTATTATCAATTTATTCCTTGATAGATTCAATTTTATCCAATTAAGTGCTCTCATTCATCTATCTCACACCTTATTAATTAAAATGATTAAATGAAAACTCAAAGTATGATGTGATATCTTTTAATATTTGTGGGAATACTAAATATGACTGGTAGAAGAATAAATGTATATATAAATTAAAATAATATTATATTAAATAATAACAATAATAGAATTAAAGTGGTTATCCTTTGTCCATTGTTTTTTAAATAAAGACATGTGTTAGGTTTAGAACATGAAGAACATGAAGGATGCCACACAAATATTGGAGAACACGAAATCAAATATTGGACTTACATATTATTAATTTTGTTTGCAAGGTTAAAAGTAGATGGATAAAGAACCTAATTGAATTAAATTGAATTTGTTAATAACTAAATTAAAAATGAAAATTAAATAAGAATCGAATTAAAAAAAATACATCTATGAAGGACTAAGATAATAGTTTAATTTTATATTTTTATTGCAATCAATTAATATTATGTATTTGTGTGCGTGGTCAAGGAATAGACAGTGATATAGCAATGCTTCAAGGAAATGTCAAAGAAGTGAATAGGAGTTAGCAAATCAACAAAGCAGAGAAATAGACGTGAATAACATCCACGAAGATGCTACAGCTATTTGTGTTAACTAAAGAGTGAACAACATTTTGCAAAACTTTTGCAAAGAGTAATTGAGAAAAAAAATAAGAATGTAACTCACAAAAGAAATTATATTTAGTTGTTTTTGTTAAATGTGAATTAGAGACCTTATTTATGGATGTAAATAGTTAATAATATACTAAACTCAACTTTTGTAGTGCTATTTGATCTTATTAATAAATATCATATTTTGGTCAATTTAATAATTTCTTTTTTTTTTATAGCATCTATTTAATTTTAGTTATATACAAATTATAATAAGATAAAATAACATTACATTAATGAAAAAAATCAATTCAAATATCAAGAAACTAATATTATAAATAAAATAATTTTTATTAATAATCTATTATGTGAAAATAAAATTATAAAATTAATTGAAGTAATATGTTTTGTATTTTTTTTTTCTTTATAAAGGTTGTCAAGTAAAAGGAGTGAAAAATTCCTAAACACGAACTTGAGTCATCCAAACAAGTGAATCTCCAAAAGAAAGTAATTGAAATGAAGTCAATTAAAAACCAAGCATTTTAAACCTCTTGAAAGTTTTTTGTCCAAACACAACCTTAAAAAAATATGATACTAATCTTAAAATCATTTTTTTTTTACTTTATTTCCCTTATTATTATTTGTTTAGGAAGAAATTCTTGTATCAATGAATAGAGTACAGGAAGATAAATCTAAGCTAAAACACAAGTGTGAATGGTGAAATTCGTTTCGTATGAAGGGCCTAAACTTCAGTCAACCGGATATGAGTTTCGGGAATCAATGCTGCTTTTGAAGTATTGTGAAAGTAAGCTGGGAGGAAGAGAGACAGTGGTTTTTAACGTGGTTCAGCTAAATTCAGGCGATACCGGACCCTACGTCCACGATGGAGATTTTATTGATACTGAGTAATTTGCAGGAGTTCTGCTTACCAGATTGCCCTCCTCTTGCTAACAATGCAATCCTATTTATAGAGGAAGGAGTGGTTACATACATTAATTGCTAGCTACAGTTGTGTTACATCAAATAAATGAGAAAGATAATGAAAAGACCACATTCTGACTGCAAGCTGTGGAAGTAGGCTTCTCAAACCAACTTTGTAGGCTTATAGCCGTTGCCATGTCAAGCAAGATACTTTGCTGTCTCAAGCGAAGGTTCTTGGCCTTGGGGACGTCATGAGGGTTGTTGTGGCAAGGACACAAGTGCGAGAAGGGCGATCGACTACTGCGCCAGGTTGATCCCAAGCTCTTATCGACAGGGTCACGCATGTCGCTGAGGTACCGCTTCACGGACCGTGCCTCGCAGCGTCGTTGTTGCTTGTGGGAGCTTGGATCTTTGGTCTTTATTGCGCTCGAGGGTTCCCCCCTGCAAGGCTAAATTTAGTGTACAACATAAGCCCCTAACTCTTGGTGTGCTTTACGGACTGGGAGTTGCATATTTCCGAGGCTGGATTCATATCTTCAGCCAGTGTCCTTTTTTGACTGAAATGTCATGTCAAATGTCTTTTCATTTTTGCTTTAGGCCATACTTTTCCCTGTTTTCCATTTTTGGCCGTTGGCATGACACTACTGCTCGTTTTGGGCTGTTGGATGAAGATTTGGCCAGATTTCCTCTGGATTCTTCGAAGGGCCGAGCAGGTTTATAAATAGCCTGAGGTATTCTTCCTTTTGCCTCAGGTAAATCTGATGGAGGAGACTGAAGAGCTTTTGGAGCTTCTTGGTGTCTTGGCTTTCGGGGAAGCTTGTTGAGACTTGGATGGCCTGTTGCATGGTGGTGGGAGACA
>JANHAO010026242.1:0-11176 GCA_026873985.1 Saraca asoca | reverse complement strand
TCTTATTTATCTAGAGAAAAGAATTACATTCATCAGGCAAGGTAGTAAGTCGATTTCCATCAAGGGTCATGACTTTCAGAGATTGGAGTTTCCCCAAATTCACTGGCAATTTCTCAATTAGGTTATTAGCTAATATTTGTAAAGTTAGTTGGTAAAAGTTATCTTAATAAGTTATATAACCATGGTCCTGTAAAAATTTTAAAGCAATTATTACAGTTATACATAAATCAAAATGCTACAGCATACCTTGCTAATAGAAATACACACAAGGTGTCCTTGTGTTCATAATCATAACACATGTTTGGAAGCATATGACAATAATTCAAATTTGAACACTCCTAACAGAATCAATGAGTTTTGAAAGTCAGCCAAACTTCTCAAATAAGAAAACGTTCTTTCAATAAAATTTCAAGATAAGTTACCACGATATAAGCATTAACTCAAATATATATTTCTTACCAAGCACTGCAAGTTAACCAATTTGTTGATTTCAATGGGAATGTTAGCTGTAGTCAAGGAAATAAGTTTAATATAATTACAATAAAATAATAAAGATAAAACTGACAAAGATAATAATTTTGACAGAGCAGACACTTCTCTTTGAGGTCAAATTTGTGACATCAACTCTAGAACAAAGGCTTATGAATTGAAATGCAGGTGCTTACCCCGATTTAGAATAGAAATAAGAAACACGTGAAAGAAAGAAGTGAATATACCTATACGATTATGTGTTAAATTAAGTGTGCATATAGTTTTATCTAAATTAAGAATTTCATCTGGAAATGTTTGTTTTAAAAGGAGAAAAAAAGCAACCAGTGTAAATATGGTGCATGAAAGCACAAGAAAATACACATTCACATCAAAGGAGCAAAACATACATCCTATCTGCAAAGTAACAATTGAACACGAGAAATAGCGTAAAATACTTAAATCCAGATTGCATCATTCACTATATAACGACACAAAATGTTTGAGGTACTAATCATCCTCCATATTCAGATTGGCTTGCGAAACCTTATCGAAATACATGCTAGCTCCTTACTACAGAAACCCCCTTCCCAATAACAAATATACGCATCAAATATCATAATCAACATTTTTTTTCCAATAAAAAATTGAAGATCCAGAAAATAGAAAAAAAAAAGGAGAGATTGACCAAAACCGCAAGCATAATGATGAGAAGTTCAAATTTGAGAAACAGACAAATAAAATAGGCATGTTAGCTTCAATTTGGAGTATCGCAAAGTAACAATACCTGTGGATTGCCACCCCGCAATCCTACTGGCCTTCGTATCAGCATTTTTACTGGCGATCTACAACAATGGTGGGGGTTGGATTGAAAAATAATTAAAATGGTTTATACATCACAATCTAATTAGGTCTAATCTCACCCCTTAAGCCTGATTAGATTATCCATTATTTTGATGGATAGGTGGGGTTTGATGGATAAGCTTATATAATACATTAGTTATACCAAACGATTGATAAATTCATAATGTATTATATTAGCTTATTCTATCAAGCCTAATACAGTATACCAAATAGACCTTAAGGTTTTGCAAACTGTGTTGTGTTCGATTCCCACCAAAACTTACTAGGTAATGTTCCCCTTTCTCCTTTGGAAAATCCATAATCCTCTTTTACTTCCTGCTTTATAAGTTTTAGTGCTTTATAACCTGGATTTTACCCTTCTAAGATTAAATGTTTGAATGGAGGGGAAGGATATGGAAGGAAAGGTTATTGTATTGCCATTCTATTGTTCGAGGTTTTAGTGGATAAGGGAAAGGGAGTAGAAGATAATAATTAATCCTTAAAATCTCTCAAACAATAGCATTTTTATATTCATCCAAAAAAGAATGGGAGATTATGCATGATCAATCTTCTAAGATCCTCCAACATTAGCATTTTTGTATTAATTCAATTTGGAGAATTTTCTAAGCATCCAAACAAGAAAAAGGAAAGTCATCTCTTAACCATCCATCTTTCTCCATTCTTTATCTTTCATTATTTCTCATTATCTTCTATTCCCTTCATAAATTCCAAACATTCCAAAATTGTTAGCATCCATTGGCTGTGTTTACTGAATATCTGTTCAATCAATCCACTATTTTTCCTGCTTGGGAATAGTGATTTAAGTCAATGGATTGCCTTTCAATCTACCAATTGCAAAAACTTGAAAAACCTAATGTTTTTTTGTTGACGGATTTGCATTTAATATACAAAAAGACATTCTTAACCTTAATTTGTACAATTAATTAAACCCTTATCATTATTAATAACAATAAGTTCAATTTTTTAATATTACAAGCTGTAAACTCATTTTTATGTGAAATTCTCTGTTTCTCAAAAGAAAATATAATAAATATAATAAATTATAATTATTTATTTCTTAAAAAAATATAACAAATACTAAATTATAATGATTTGTTTCTTAAAAGAAAATCTAATAAACACAATAAATTATAATATTTATTTCTTAAAGGAAAATCTAATAAATAACAAATTATAATGATTTATTTCTTATAAGAAAATTTAATCTGATAAATAACATATAGCTAAAATGCATATTTGATTCCTAACTTTCACACAAATTTCATTCTTAACCCTTAAAATCTAATATAACAAATTGTTACTTGTGCTATGAATTATGCTGTGAAAATTTGAAAATCATGATGATTTTATTTTTTGTTACACGAATAAAAGAATTAAAATAAATGTATAAATAAACTAAAAAATTTGGCCATGGGAAAACTTTACCTGTGGCGAAGTATCACTTATGCTACATTTTAAGTTAGAAAACATTATCCATGGTGAAGTGTCACTTGTACTATAAATAAAGTATATAGTTAAGGTCATGGAAAAATATCGCTTGTGCCAATATATAAGCCACGAGTAAATCATGTCATGACAAATATATATATAAAAAAAACTAAATTGTCAAATTGAGTGAGTTTCCCTCTTAAAATTTGAAGGGATAAATTTATACTACTTATAAGATAATTAGTTGTGATTAGCAAACATTTGCTACGGGAGAACATGTGATGGCTCATTCAACTAGCCACATCCGTTCTAGTGGCCAATGGTTTAAAAATTAGACTAGACGAGAAACTAAAAAGACTAGAGAGTCATGGTTCAATTGGTTGTCAAATCACATAACATCATATATATATATAATATTTATTAAATATAAGAATACTAAATTTATAACATTTACTTATTCATAATATATACATATATAGAGATATAAATATATATATCAAAATAGATTATTTAATAAATTATAATATATCTTTTATGTTAAGATATTTAGTTATATTATATAAATTTTGGTAGATGTGAATTTAAAATACATTTTAATATGATATTATAATTTATTAGTTAAAGAAAGATATATGAGTATACATATATACATACATACATACATAAAATGTAGCTTTTATAACTTAAATGCATAATGCCCTAGTGGTTGCTAGAGTTTTGCTTCTCCTGTGGGATGGTAGTTTGAACCCTCATTTCTGCATCTTGGAAATTTTCTATAGCTGCCAGTTATTCGAAACGGAGACCTATTCAACAATTCACATCAAATTGCTCTGATTCATAAGATTTGGAGTGGTTCGTGGTAGAATCATTTTGTACTTTTTTTTTGCCATAATTTTATTCAAGGTTGGATGAGCTACTACTAGCCATGAGCTATTCACGATGCTAACTCCTGCGAGTTTAGTAATAGAAATCCCTACTTGGCACACCACCTAGCATCCTAATTGGCATCAAATAAATTAGATGCATAATAGAGGACTAAAACATATCGAAGAAAAAAAAACTTAATCTATTAATCCATTCCAAAAAACATAAAACAAAGTAAACATATATGTTTTTTAGAGGTAAACCACGTTTTGATGCTCACAATGGAAAAAGTATTTTGTGCCAGGTAAAATGCTAGATTGTGAGTTATGTAAAAATTTTTGTTAATAAACTGGATATAGTAAGCATTCTGAGTGACATTATATACTTTCTATAAGTTAGGGAATAAAAATGTTCAAAATAATTCCTAGAGGACAAGAAGGAAATTTATATAAAAGTTAGGGGATAAAAATGTATTTTAGTCATAATATATTAAAATTTAAAATGTTATTAAATTGAAAGAATGCTCAAATAAATCATAAAATATACTTATATATTTATATGTTATTTAATATATAAACATCTAATAATAAATAATTAATTTTATCAAATATTTTGGCATAAATAGCTACTGTCATAAGAGCTTGTCTAATTAGCTAATTATACAATTAACTATCAATTAATTACTGTTATATGTGAAAATCAGTTTGTCCTGGATAAAACCGTGAGCAGTCCAAGAGTGGCGAAAAGACCAACTCGAAGAGTATCCAGAGCGCTATGCCTTCGGTTCGCGTTGTGAAACGACCTCCTCAACTCGAGCTTGTGCTCGAGAGAGTGAGCTCAACCTCCCCATCTCGAAGACGAGCACATTCCCAGACCGAACAATCTGGCTAATGAAGTACGACCAGCGACTTGGGAGCTCACTAGACCGAAGACCCGTTCACACTTTACCCAACAGGCACACCGGGCCCACCTGCTGAAGACAATCTGCAGTAGTTGAATAATATGATTTTGTCTATCCATTCTGTCTTGTACAATAAATGTTGATGTAATAGATTTACTGCATATGAAATTATCATTGTAACCTCCTCTCCTCCATAAATATGAGGAAGGAGCCCTCTATAAGAGAGATCATCTTTCATGTAGGTAGAAACTCTACCAAAATAGAGAGAGTTAGAATATGCCGAAACTATGAGAGGAAGAAACACCGTATGATGAGATCTTTGTAGAAATACTCTTACAATAATACACTACCGTGGACGTAGGGTCCGGATATACCTGAATTTGATCGAACCACGTTAACAATCTTGTGTTTTCTTGCTGTTCTTCCCTTCTTCCTTGTGTATTTTACTGATTTGTTATGTTTGAACTAGTTGACGGTCAGAGATCCCAGAAGAATCCCCCCGTTGGCTGGAGTTTGGCTCATTATCAAAATCTGACTCAACATTTTGGTGCCGTCTGTAGGGATCTCACCTGTTCTGGTTCATTTCTTATTGCAATGGCCAAGGGAAAAGCCATTAGAGCTTCAAATGCATAACTCTATCCTCCAGATGGTCATGTTTTGACGATGGACTTATCCACTGCTCCTGTTATCAGAGCAACCATTGGCGTCCTTCCAGCCAACTATATACAACTAGTTCTCACTGCCAATGGTACTAATGGAGTGTAAACCTGGCTCCAATGTCAGGAAAAGCTTGAACACATGATGGGAGAGCTAGCTAAAATAATTATAATGTTAGTGCAAGCACAAGATCAAAACGTGCAAGGGCAGGCTGAAATCGTCATGCCCGAAGTTGGACGTTCGGTGAAGCTAACCAGGAGCAAACTTTGAGTCGCTATCCACATGGCCGAAAAAGTGAACTAAGCCACCAAGCCTCTAATTGACCAATAGGGGGCTTAGATGTTCTGGTGGAAAATCTCATTCAAAAAGTCAAACATTTGGAGGAATACCCTCAAGCTTGAAATGATCAAGATCACTTTAGGGAGTGAACCCCTTTCTCTAAGAAAATCGTGAAGGAACCCCTCCCACGCAAGCTTAAAGTTCTAGCCATTCCACTATATGATAGAGACAGCAACCCGCACAACCATGTGGACCTATTCAACATCCAGATGGACCTCCAAACTTGTAAATCCTTAGTCAAGTGTCACGTTTTCCCCATTACTTTTGGGTGAAGTCCCTCGAATGTGGCTAAGGAGCCTCCCGACTCACAGCATTAGCAGTTGAGAGGAGTGTCAGGAAAAGCTCATTGACCAGTACCAAGCACTGAAGAGGTAACTCGCGCCCCCATTTCATCTTGCTACGGTCTTCCAGTGTAAGCATGAAACATTGAAAGACTATATCACTCACTTTAGATGTGAGGTCAACAATGTTAAGAAGCCCTCAAATGAAGCCATCCTGACTGCCGTCTCAACGGGACTTCACAGAGACAGGAAGCTATTCAAGAATCTATACAAGTCCCCAGTTAGCAATCTAGGTAAATTTTATGAGCGAGTTACGAAGCAGATCAGATGGGATGAAACTTTCAGTCCGCATAAGCCTGAGTTGAGCGGCTCGGCCCAAAATAAGAAGAAGAGTAACCATGGAAACGGAAATGATAGTCTCGATCATCAGCTCGCCAAGAAGAGCAAGGATGAACAGCCCCCGTTCTCAAGTCATCACAGCACCTATAGCATCTTGTCGAACGCCCAAGATAAGATTTTTGTGATGGAAAGGGACAAAGAGGATTTTAGAAAGCCCCCACCCTTGAAGACTCCCAGTAAGTCCAGACTCAACCAAGGGAAATTTTGTGCATATCATAACAAGTTTGGGCATGTTACCTCAGAGTGCTAGGCACTGAGAGACACTACCGAAGATCTCATTAAAAGAAGTCACCTGCAAGACTATGTTATGCAACCTTCCAGGCAGCAGCTTGGACTATCTCAACAGGACCCCGAGCAAGAGCAGTCTCCTACTATCAGGACTATCTTTTAAACTTCTATAATTTTTATAAATTATGTAAACATTTTGAATACTCTATTGATTTTAAATTTTCTTCGAGCAGGTGATTTGCCTAACTGGCACCCCCCTTTTATTTGGATATAAGATCGTGCCGACCATAAGATCGATCACCCTTTCATTTGGGCACAAGATTGCCCTGACCACAAGATTGGTCACCTTTTTATTTAGGCATAAGATCACCCCGACCACAAGATTGATCATCTTTTTATTTTGGGCATAAGATTGCCCTGGCCATAAGATCGGCCAACTTTAATTTTATAGCTATCATGTGAATTCTATTATCTCACAGCTTTCATGTGAACTTACTTGTTTGGCCACGAGATTGGCCCAATCACGAGATCGCTCACTCTTTAATTTCACAGCTCTCATGTGAACTCTATTATTTCACAGCTTTCATGCGAACTTACTTATTTGTGCACGAGATCAGCCCAAGCACGAGATCGCTCACTCTTTAATATCATAGCTCTCATGCGAACTCTACTATTTCACAACTCTCATGCGAACTTACTTATTTGGCTATGAGATCGGCCCGAGCATGAGATCGCTTACTCTTTAATTTCGTAACTCTCATGCGAACTTACTTATTTGGCCATGAGATCGACCCGAGCACGAGATCGCTCACTCTTTAATTTCGTAGCTCTCATGCGAACTCTACTATTTCACAGCTCTCATGCGAATCTATTTATTTGGCCACGAGATAGGCCCGAGCACGAAATTACTCACTCTCTAATTTCATAGCTCTCACGTGAACTTGTCTATTATTTCACAGTTCTCATACTGATTTATCTACTTATTTAGCCACAGGATCGGCCCAAGCAGGATATCGCTCTAACTCGCAGCTTACTTGCAACCAAGTGTTCGCAGCTCTCACACTATTTTTCAACTATGTGCAGAACGTAAAAATTGTTCAAATAATGCTCACATGATGAACAAGGGCAACAAACAAAAATCACAAAAGGAAACTTTATTCATTAAAGGACCTAAACGAGGCAGAATTACATCAGAAAGCTCTGGAGACAAGCTAAATCAGAATACAAAGGAAAAAACCTATGACTAAGAAGAGGACCGACTGCAAAGGGCCTTTCCCTAGCTGATTAGAGCCAGTGAGCCACCAGGGACTTCAACTTTCTTCTTCCAATGCACCTCTGGTGGCGACACCGCAGCTCATTATTTCTTCGGCCTCCAGCTCCCCTTCTGATTCGCGAAAGGAGCAAATCAAGAAGCGCTAAGAACTTGGCCGACCGAACAATTGCCTCACGGCAGCGCCGAGAAGACTTAGTTTGAGATCCATATAAGATCCTTCCATGTTATTGGAGAAGCTGAATCTTCCGAGTTCTTTATGTAGCAGACTATACACACCCCATTGGAAAGTCATAATGCCGAAAATAATGATGGTTTATCAGGAAATTCCATGGTTTGCTCAGTATAGTGGAAGAAGGAATTCCTCCTCCCTTATATAGAGCCAAAGCCGGCTCTATCGAACGATCCAGATCCATCCCATCAACCGTCATCATTTATTGCCTCGAAAAAGGCTAAAGTTGACTCACCACCAATCATCCGACACGTGCCATGAGGAGCATGGCCTAGAGCAGATGAAATGACAGTCTTAGAGGAAGACTTTAACTAAACAGAAACTGAAAAATCTCAACTCCCAGCCTGAAAAGCGAGCTGAGAGTTGGGGACTTATGTTATATGTGAAAATCGGTTCGTTTTGGATGAACCCATGAGCAGTCCAAAAGTGGCGAAAAGACCAACTCAAAGAGTATCCAGAGCACTATGCCTTCGGTTTGAGTCGCGACGCGACCTCCTTAACTCAAGCTCAACCTCCCCATTTGGAAGATGGGCACATACCCAGACTAAACGATCTGGCTAATGAAGTACAACTAGTGACCTGAAAGCTCGCTAGACTGAAGACCTGTTCATATTTTGCCTAACAGGCACGCCGGGCCTACCTGTTGAAGACAATCTGCAGTAATCGAATAATGGGATTTTGTCTGTCTATTCTATCTTGTAAAATAAATGTTGATGTAATAGATTTATTGCATATGAAATTATCATTATAACCTCCTCTCCTCCATAAATATGAGGAAGGAGCCCTCTGCAGGACAAATCATCTTTTATGTAGGCAGAAACTCTGCTAAAATAAAGAGAGAGCTAGAATATGCTGAAACTATAAGAGGAAGAAATGTTGTATGCTGAGATCTTTGTAGAAATACTCTCACAATAATACACTACCATGAACATAGGGTCCGGATATACCCGGATTTGATCGAACCACGTTAAAAATCTTGTGTTTTCTTGTTATTCTTCCCTTCTTCCTTGTGTGTTCTACTGATTTGTTGTGTTTGAATATGTTGATAGTCAGAGATCCCGAAAGAATCCTCCCATTGACCGGAGTTTAGCTCGTTACCAAAATCCGACGTCAACAATTACTAATATAATCCATTCATTACTAGGACCATTATATTAACACTGTTTAATGCATATTGATCTTTGTTGGAGTATTTTTATAAAAATTAATTAATTGATTATATTAAATATCTATAATTGAGATGTTAAATCTTTGATGGCTTATATATGTTGAGTTTTGAGAAGTTAGTATATTTTAATGTGAAATGTAAATTTATTGAATAAATGGTTTTACTATTATAAATTATAAAGTTTTAGTGACAATTATTTTATATTATGATTTATAATTAGTTTTTAATAGTCAATTATTAACCATAGAATGGCTACTTATGAAGTGTTTTATAGCACAACGATTACAAAGTTAATCTCTATATAATACATATTATATTTGTGTGTGACCCTTAGGTGAAAAAGGTGAGAGAGAAAAAAAAAATCCTATCTTTTACAGTGTAGAAAATGAAAAATAAAATACATGGTGACTAGACTGTTATATCCTAAAGCTTAAGCGTCAGAGATCCATTATATCACTGATCAAGGGAATCACACATCAACGAAGTGAAATACCTTAAAAAAAATGAGATATTCATGTTTCTACCTATTATTATATTTAATAACATTCTATTTTATATTAGAATATATTTATTTTCTTTTTATTTTTTTTATTGAAGATTTTACGTATTAATAAAACTAGAAAGATAATTTTTCCAACTTCTTATTCTATATTTTTACATATAATCTTCAACTCCTTGTTTATACCTTATTTATTTATTTGTTTTAATGCTAACATGTTTAGTATATTTACATTATTTGATTTCTTTTATCCACAGAAACGAGAACAACAACCTTTGTCTGTTAATTTAATATATTCTTTTTAAACCATATTAATTCATCTAAAATTTTTATTTATTTATTTTTCATCTCATAGCTTTTCGTTCATCTTGCACTCCAAGAATGCAATATATATCTTGTAACAATGATGATAAACATTTGTCATAATACCTAGTTTGAGACTCATTCATGCTGCAATGATAGTCTAAGGTACCGCTAGTGTCACTTTTTACCAGTCAATAAAATATTTCATGAATTTCTTAAATAAAAGCAATCAAAATGATGAGATAAAATTGTCTTTTTTATGATGGTAAAAACGAGATATGCAGTGAAGAGAAGTCTTCACCTGTACGCATGTCTGGTCAATTTGTGATCAGAATTATAATAATAAAAGACATATTCCATTTCATGATTTTTTTGGGTGCAATTTTGAGTGCAATTGGCTCGGCCACAAGAATTATTAGTTAATTTGATTTTAAAAAAGAAAAAGAAAAAGAAAAAGAAATAAAATGAAAGGGATATATCATATTTTTATATAGACAACAGTGCCCTTCTTGCCTTTGGGCGACAAAAAGAGAAAAAAGAAAAGCAAACAAAAATGAAAAGTTAGCAGAAACAAAACAACTGAACTTCATAGATTTCAACATGAAGCTTTTTCCTCTTGACTTTATCTTTTTTGTTTTTCAAAAGGAATAAAGAAGGAATCATTTAGCTGGTATGAAGGGTATCTTGCCAACAAGACTAATACTCTTGGAGAACCAACTAGAACAAAAATTCTTGTCATAAAAATTATTGTAATTGTTCTAATTTTAAATTTAATTCAATTTTAATGTAAAATGTTTATATTTATTTACTTAAAAAATAAGAATAATTAAAAATTTTTATTAACAATATGAGAGTTTTAATAATTTTTAAATGATATGATAACATATCAATGAATAATAATATAAAATTAATTTATAAAATAATGAATAAATTTAAATCTATTTGTTATATATAAATTTATAAATTCCAAGAAAATTTTTAATTTAATATTAGGGTTAATTAATTTATTTTTTTAATTAATGGTAAGTTTCTTGTCTACGGGGTGGTGTGGATGGCCTATACAAAAAAAAAAAAAAAAAAAAAAAAAAAAAAAAAAAAATTTAAAAAAAAAAAAAAAAAAAAAAAAAAAAAAAAAAAAAAAAAAAAAAAAAAGAAAAATATAACAAAAACAAAAAGCAAAAAAAAAATTTTTCAAAAAAAAAAAAAATTTCAAAAGGGTAAGGACATACTAGGGAGATCTGAAGGATGAGGGTCTTACTTGAGTGCTTTGAGAGT
>JANHAO010026241.1:0-11143 GCA_026873985.1 Saraca asoca | reverse complement strand
TTCTATTGTAGGTGTGTCTGCAGAAGCTATATTCTCAATCGGCTTAAAGGTTAACTGAAGAGAATAACTGGCCAGTAACCGTTGAAAGTGGATGCTTTTGTGACCTTGTTGAAGGAAGGAAATGCTCCGATCAAATTTCTACTTGGTCAAATATTACATCATGTAATTTGGTCCCTAGAAATGAACTGATTAGTTATGTTGCTGATGAAATACCTGTTAGTTCTGTTTTCTGGAGCTCTTGTATTTGGAAGTTGCTTGGACAATAACCAAAGTAGCTCATTTGATTTTGTATATTTTTCTGTTGTTGCTATTCAGTAGTCTGGTGGATCGTGGTTTTGATTGGAATAAAGAGAACAGTTACTATCTTATCTTCTTAAATTTTGATTCCCTCCTTCACATGTGATGTGGTAATAAGAGTTTTGGCTATTACTTGTGGTAATAAGAGAACAGTTACTATCTGATCTTCTTAAAATGAGAGCCATTGTTAAAACGAGTACTTGATCAATGTTAGTTAAGTCATCTTTTCAGCATTCTTTCTATTCTTGTTTTGTTACCATACTTTTATCATGTAGGATTGTTATTTCAGTGGTTCAGAGCTGGCCGTAAGGAATTTACATGAATGCTAGAATTGATTGTTTTGGTAGGACATGTATGGTGAGACTGCTCTGGTTTATAAATTATATGGGGCAAGGACAATACACACAGGAAATATAGCACTGGATCAGGTGTACATATGAGCATTGCTAATGTGAGTTTGTTGTGAGAGATTCTCAATTGCACTAACGTCACATGTGAACTGCTCATTCCCTATTAGATGATAAGAAAAATCCATATTCAAAATTGGATGTGGGTTAAGTTTTTTCCTAAAATTAGATGCTTGCTTTCAAATAGATAATGGTACTTGGGAAACTTTTAACACCACTTGATGTGTTGTGTTTGGTTGTAGGAGTATCTTTTGACTTTCATTTCCTGATTATTTTATTTTTTAATTCTTTTAATTGTTTTATGAACATCCTTAATTATGAAATTGAGTATTGAATAGAGAAAAATTAGTTGTAGAATTGATTTACTCACTCGGTTTGCACTCAAAACACAGGTGTAGGTGTTATAATTGTCTTTTGGATGTAAGCCACTGCTAGCACCACTACTGAGTCTGAGGCCAGACCTTAAAAGCGCTTACTATATTATCAAGAGACCCCATTATCATTCTTTATTTTCAGGACACTAAATTGCCCTGATGACTCCCTTGAAAGCGGTCATTGTGTCTGGTGAGATTCAACTTTATTGACAGCCTTTGAATGTTTAATTCAATTATCTGAATGGCCATCTGGGCCTAGGCATGTAGCAAAAATGAATGAAGATTTTCGTAGAACTTTAAATTCTTGAATGCAAATTAATCCTAGATTATTTTAATTAATACTCAATTCTATTTACACCTTCACTATGTATCCATGATATTAATGGACGATATTAATCTGGAGATTTTTTTTTTTAGCAATAACATATTATTGGGGAGTATTTTGATTATTTTCTTCTTGTAGGGTGCAATTATAATATCAACCTGAGACAAGCAAACTTTGTTAAAACAAGGTGACTGTTACAAAAATTTTCTTAAAAAATATTTCAATAATTGATCTAATATGTCTTTTTATCTGTTTGGTAGATATGTAGAAATGAACATAAAAGGAATAGTAATGGACTAGAACGAGTGAATATGTGGAAGGAAATAAATATATTCCTATTAGGTTTCACAATAAAAGCATTGATAAAAAAATTAAGCTGCCACATTTTGCATCCATATGTTTTTATTGTATATTTATCAATTTTTAATAGAAAATTAGGATAGGAAAAACAAATTCGATTGATAAATTTGATCTAAAATATCTACAAGAAATAAAATAACATTGTGATGAATTAACCTTCTTACTGTGTTTATTATTATTATTATTATTAATATTATTATGGTATCTTATGATTATTATTATTATTATTAATGCATATCATATCTTATAATATCATTTTTGTGATATTTTTATACCATAAAATTAATTGCATAATAATTTTATCCTTTTTATAAACAATGAAAATATTTTTCAATTTCCTAATAAAGAAATAACTGGATTTTAAATCTTTCCATCATTCTTTTGTCTCACCCCCACCATTTTTATGTGTTGAACTTCACTTACTTACTAAATAGTTACTTCTTTTAGTAATTTGAAACTGATTAGACTCTCAATTATTTTTGGCTACTCAAACTAAACTCGAGAAGAGCATCATGTTATTATTTCAAAAACAGTTAGCCAAATATAAATATTCTATGTGTATTATATTTTCCAAAAAGAAAAAAGATACCAATAGATAATAGGTAAGTGGTTTTAATGATGATAAAAGAGTTTCAATGATTTTTAAATGATGAGATAACATAAAAATAGATAATAATTTTAACAATGTAAAATTGATTTTTGATTAAGTTTAAATTCAGATTTAAAATGTTTTTGTCAAAATATTAAAAAAAATAAAAAATTTGATAGAAGATATATAATTGGGCCGTCCGAAGATGGCAAAGCTTCTCGGGCCCCCACCACTGATCTGTTTTCGCACTTTATTAAAATCAAAAAGAAAAAAAACAAAAGGAAAAGCTAAAATTCAACAAAGGAAAAAAAAAAAAAATGGGATGCCTTGCCCTAGTCTTAAATATACTAGGCGTACCATTTTCGAAAAGAGGGAGAGGGAGGAGTTAAGGGAGGCCACGCTTGGAACGGAGTCCTCTCTGTTTCTCTCTCTACTGTTTTCTTCTCTCTGCACTCTAGGGTTTTAGCAATTTTTCTGCTTTTGTTGTCCGAGGCTCACTTTTATACCCAGACAAGCTTCAATGAGCAACGACAAGGACGACTTCAACATGGCCGATCTCAGTGAGTTTCAATTCTTATCACTTTGTTTGTTTGTTTGTTTGTTTGTTTTTGTTTTTGCTTTTTATTTTTATAATTTTGCTTTTAACTTGTGATTCTCATACGTTTTTTCTGTTGGCTTTTGGTTTCTGTAAGAAGCTCTGAACGAAGAGAACCGAGCAGACCTGGTCACTGCTCTCAAGGTTTCTATGCTTTTCTTTTATCACTAGTATCTAATTGTGAGTTTTGTACTATGTGTGTGTGTGTGGGCTGTCTCTGGCAGATAGATGGGAAGCAAATCTTAATCTTCCTGGATAACCTACTCTGTTCTTTTTGGTACTTTTGTTAGCTATGTTAAAACTGAAGTTTGGTGCGTGGACTATTGATACTCGATTGATTGACCCTTTTATGAGTTCAAAAGATAGGATTTTGGTTCCTCGATAGGCTCCCTCGGAATTGGGTTGTTGATATCAAGTCTTGTCTATTGGATTCGCGTTAAGTTGGCTGATTTGTAAAGTTATATGACCTTTTTTTTTGCAGAATAAGATACAGAATTTGGCTGGCCAACACTCTGATGTTCTGGAGAGTCTATCACCTAGTGTCAGGAAGCGTGTTGAAGTTCTCAGAGAGATCCAGGTATATTGTAGCTTTAATTACTGTGGGTGTTATAATGCTGGTGCCTGGTTTACATGGGATGTTTAGGTTTCTTATCCTCATTTGTCTTTTATATGATTTTCCCTCTGATGGTACATTTTCTTCTTTTGCCCAATTTTAGCGTTGTTGGAAGTAATAGATGTAATTTGCTGTGTACTAGCCTACTAGGTAAATGTAGGATGGTAAATCTTAATTGTAGGCTCAAATAAGGCCTTGTCATGGTGTATGCCCTTCTAATTGAGAAGGAATCTGATTTAATGTTGTCAATACGGATGCAAATGACGCTCAATTGCATTGAATTATGACAACTACTTGACTCTCAGTAATCACCTTGATAGTGATTTTATACCCAATAGTTGCTTATTTGTATGATACTTTCAAGATATAGGTCTAAATGAGATGATTTCAGAATAAAATTCATAATGCCTATGCTGAAATACTGTTTCATTAATGAGTTGAATACTCTGCAAGTTTCCCAAATTTCTATTTTATTGCTGCGCATGAACTTGTTATTAGCTAGTAAATATGGGTGAATGTGTGTGTGTGTGTGTGTGTCTGAAAAATTCTGCTCAATGAAAATTTTTTATCTGACAGGGTCAACACGATGAATTAGAGGCCAAGTTTTTTGAGGAGAGAGCAGCACTTGAAGCCAAATACCAAAAACTATATCAGCCTTTGTACACAAAGGTAACCTAAATATTATCTTTTAGGGAGTGAAGCTATGATTTGTGCATGATATTTTGAGGTATCAATATGTGTAGGCATAAGATGCATGTTTAACATAGATTTGTTCCTTTATCTGATTCCATCATTTTTATCCTTCATATTAAAATTCTTGTTTCTTAATTCCCTTTCTGACTTTTTAATGGACTCATACAGCGGTATGAAATTGTAAATGGTGTTGCTGAGGCTGAAGGAGTACCAAAGGAAACAGAGGGTGATAAAGAAGAGGAAACAGGTACGATATAAAAATGCAGTACTTTTTCTTTCTGTGATGATTGGGTTCCTTGATGTAAAATGTGCTGTTGTAGAGAAAGGAGTGCCTGCTTTCTGGCTCACTGCAATGAAAAATAATGAAGTGTTAGCTGAGGAGGTTTGTCAATTGTGTTATAATATACACTCTCTATTTAATGCTTCCTGTTAGTTTTACATTAAGTTACATTTTATTTGTTTCCTATGAATCAGATTTCAGAGCGTGATGAAGGTGCACTCAAATATCTCAAAGAAATTAAGTGGAGCAGGATAGAAAATCCTAAAGGATTCAAGCTTGAGTTTTTCTTTGATGCCAATCCCTATTTTAAGAACTCTGTCTTGACAAAAACATATCATATGATTGATGAAGATGAACCTATACTGGAGAAAGCAATTGGGTAAGGGTGTCCCCCCCTCCTTTATGCTTTGATTTCTGCATTCTCTTAGTTTCCAATCATGTCTAAAGTGGTAGGTTGGCATGTTTGTTTTTAATATATGTTTTTACCTTTCTGTCATAGAACGGAAATTGAATGGCACCTGGGAAAATGCTTGACACAAAAGCTTCTTAAGAAAAAGCCTAAGAAGGGTGCAAAGAATGCCAAACCGATCACCAAAACTGAAAGTTGTGAAAGTTTCTTTAATTTTTTCAATCCACCACAAGTCCCTGAAGATGATGAAGACATTGACGAAGATATGGTATAACATTTCTTCTAAATCAAGTGGAGGTTGGATGCCTTTATATTGTTATGATGACCTTGTCTTTTAAATGTAGGCTGAGGAACTTCAGAATCTCATGGAACAAGACTATGACATTGGGTGAGTTTAATGGCCTGTTACTTGCTTGAGCATTGTTGTACTCTTCTTGTAGGCAACATGTTGCCTCTTTTTGGTAGCTTGTAATCTTGGATCTGTCCTAATGAGTTATCATGCTTTGTTCAGGTCGACAATAAGAGACAAGATTATACCCCATGCCGTATCATGGTTTACGGGGGAGGCCATTCAGGCAGAGGAGTTTGGAGACCTAGAGGATGATGATGAAGATGCTGAAGAGGATGATGAAGATGAAGAAGAGGATGATGAAGACGAAGAGGAGGATGATGGTGAGGATGAAGATGAGAATGAGGAAGAAAGCAAGACCAAGAAGAAGGTACAATCCGTTAATTATATTGGGGCTGAAGCCTGTTTATTTTCTCTGCTATTTGAATCACAAGTTAGAACTAATGCTTTTTTCACCTTTTGTGTTAATTTCATTCTGGAATGTTGCTGCAGTCATCAGCGCACAAGGTATGATATTTTGGTACTTGTCTAAATTAAATAACAAATGTCACTGATAGAGAGCACACATGATTTTATGTTAGATGTCATTTTCTTGTTCATGTTTATCACTATAAGACTATATGTGGGGTTTTAGATTGTCCTTTTTTTCCTCCGGCTAAGTAAGATCTGCATTTTATACTTCAGAAGAGTGGAAGAGCGCGGCTTGGTGATGGTCAGCAAGGTGAGAGGCCCCCAGAATGCAAGCAGCAGTAGTTCATCATTGCAGAGAGGTTACTTGGTCAGCTAAGAATTGTCATGGGGTTACAGATTGCTGTAGAAAAAGTGGGCGTCATGCAGTTTTTGGTGGTCCTTTATTCTTTTTTCCTCCCTATAATCTTAAGTAGTCTGGTTTTGAGAGTCCACTTTTATGATCCGTTTGGAGAAAATGTGGTTATATAGTTGGGGATGCTGTGATTTGTTATTGCTGGAATTTGTATTGTTTGGATACTTTCAATATAAATATATTTTGCTTTTATGTATTATCTTTGTTTTAGATTAACAGAATACTCGTAGTCTGTTTATTTATTTAATTGAAGTTTGTGTGATTTTGAAACTACCAAGGATGTTCCAGCAAATGGTTATTCTTCGTTTGTTAAAAATTTGCTTGAACACAATGCTAATTGAGTGGCACAAATTGTCTCTGTTGACAAATTTTCATGTTACAATGATGGAATATGTTTTGTAACCAATGTTTGGATTGGAGGAAAATTGGTAGAAAGAAAATGATACAGAAAAAAAAAATTTAATAGTTGGAAGAGAAAATGACGAGAAGGAAAATTTTGAAATTTTGAAGGTATAGAAAAATGTGGCTACACGTTCTTTCTTCTGATTTTCGTTCCCTACATTTTTCTCTTAAACCTACCCCACATTTTCCTCTTAAATCGAACAAAGGAAAAGTCTCAAATTTAAAAATTTTTCTTCCTCGTATTTGCTCTCCGGATATCCAAAGATAGGGCTAAAGAAATTACCAGAGCTTTAATCCTCTAGCGGTTTAACCTATGTCTCACAACCACATTCAAACCATATTCAGTGTTTTTTATTGTTTGAGCTGCCATATTGTGTGATTATGAGAAGAAAGTGTGCCTCTAGCATTTTTTTGTGTGGTAGTGATAGGTGTTTATTCTTGTTTGAGCCGTCATATTTGTTGTGTGATTGGGAGAAAAATGTGTGCCTTTAGCATTTTTTTAATGCTTTGTATGGCAACGATTAATGTATCTTTATGCTGCACATTCATTGAAAAAGATGTTATCAGTTCATATAAATGGTAAGTAACATATTGTAATCAATAAAAAAAGAAAGATATATTAAAAAAAGTTTAAAAAATATCAAATCCTTTTATATTTTGATTCATGTGCATAAAACATTTTAACTTTTAAAAAGATGTGTTTAACCCCTTTTATGCTTTAAGTTATATGTACCATCTAATAAAATAAGAGCATCACTTAATCACTACAAACCATTATTTTCTTTAAAAAATATTAAAGAACTAAATTTAATTTTGGAGAAAGAAAATAAAAATTTAAGTTTTGAAAATAAAAAATGTGAAAGAATTAAATTTATTTTTTTGAGAGAGAAAACGACATCTCTTCATATTTTATTTTATGTGTATCCTAAAGTTTTGATATAGAATATCATAATTAGATTAAAATTGAAAATAATGAATTATTTTTTAGCTTTTAAAAGAAAATGAAGATTTTTTTAGTCACATGATAGTTACATACATGTTTTATTAAATTTATGAATGGAAAATATATGGATATGGGTAAAGTACACCCAAATTAAAGTACAATGAGGGTAGAATGCACATTTTTAAAAGTTGGAGGTTTATATGCATATCACCAAAGTGTAAAGGGATTTCGTGTATTTTAACCTTAAAAAAATAAAAAGTAAGAAATTATCATTGCTAATCACAAGATTTTGTTTTTAGATAAATACTAGTGCAAATTCCGTGCCAGACATGAGATCCAAACAAAAAAGAGAGATGCTATGCTCTATCTATACAATTACTTGAGATATGATGTGACACTTTCATTTTTTTCACTGTATTTTATACAATTATATTCTATTTGTCTTTCAAAATTTAATGATTGGATCCCTAATTAATATGCTAAAATTATCATCGTGAAATCCTCTTCATAATTTTCTTATTAGATTCCCAATTTATATAAATTTTTTTATTTAAATTAGTTGTGTGCACATAAAATTTTACATAAAAGAGACAATACTTTTACTCAATTAATTGACATTAATTATAATTACTTTATTCTTTATTTATACTCTTAATTATCTATTTCTTATCTTTATTAGAATTTGAATTCATATAAATTTTTTTATTTAAATTAATAGTATGATTTTCATAAATTTTCACATAAAAATAATAATACTTTTACTCATTTGATTGACCTCAATTGTTATAATAAATTAAGGTTATGATTTTTTGTCCATTTTTAGAGAGACTTTTTATGCAATTTGATTAGACATTTTAATTTACTTTTCTCTTGATAATATTGTGAATTAATTGAATACATTAATTACTAATTTATAGATTAATATTGTTATATATATATGTCTAATTTCATAAATCAAATATATTAAATATGACTTATGTAATTATGAGATATTTTGGGAATTATTTGAAATAGCAATCTGATAATAAAATTCATATATGCTGACTTTCAAAGAAAATTAATTACTTGAAGTTTTCTCTATTTTAAATATCAGTAATTGTATTGTTTCAATGTATATCATATTAACATCTTTATTTCAAATGTCGATGACTTTCTAAATTAAAATTAATAAATATCATTAATTTGATTTACTATTTTAACTTGTAATTCATATGTTTTTTATTATTTTTATTTATATTCTATATTGCAAAAAAAAAAAACTGTTAAATTTAAATGTTAAAATTGAGATTATATATCACATAGAAGCATAAGTTTGTAAGACCTCATATAAAAATATCTGAACTTAGGTATTTGTTAAATATTTGAGATCTTACTATCTAATAGCAAATATATTTTTCATTTATAAATGAAAAGTGTTTTCATAAAATCGAAAGATATCCAAAGAGCAAATATTCTCACATTGCTAATATTTAAAAAAGAAAATCATACTTAATTCTAGTTATGAATAGTAACCATTTCTGAAATGAAAAAAAAGAGTGGAAGATTTCTTCAAGGAAGCTATTCATTATCAATTTTATCATCCTTTTTTTTTTTTCTTTCTCACTTAATATAAAGCTAGAAACAGTTTCTACAACAAACTACATAAAAAGCAAAACTCTAGTGAAGATTAAATGAGCAAATTTTAATACAAAGATTCATGAATACAAAATTTTTCAAGGAAAGATGATGAAAAATATAAGAGTATAGGTTTGTTTGATCTTACAAAGTGTTGATGTTACCAATAGTTTTTTTATTTCCAATTGAACAATCTATACTTTTTCATAGTTTTTTATTTCTTAAATACATAACTGAGGAGAAAATATAATATCTTCGCTTTTATTTTGTAATAATACCCATATCTTCCCTAAAATTTTTAATCACTACAAAAAATATATAGGATTTAAGAAATAAAACTAAAGAAAAATATCATTACATGTTGAAAAACTTTGAGAGCTTCAAGGATGGTTAAATTGGTGATATTATCTGGATCTTGTTCTCTACTAGAGAATTTGTAGCTTCCTCCTTAAAAGACTATGAATGTCCATAATTGCCAAAAAATCACCCCAGAATTCTTGAAAAGAAGAAGGCACGACTTTGTTAGAAGATAAAACAATGAATTCATGGGGGATTTAATGAGATTTCATAATAGGAGAAATTCAAGAGGAGGTAAAGAAATAGAATGATAGTAGGAGAAATTATAGGGAAATGTGATTTTTGGAAGGAATTCATGGAAGATGCAAATGATTTCCAAGTTGGTCATTTAATGAATTCCTCTAGTTTCACAATAGCTAAACAAATTTTCAAATTCCATAATAAATGGAGAATGCATTAGAGGATGAAATACTAAGTAATTAGATTGCACTGATCACTCACTTTATCTGTTTTTCATAGAGAGTGAAACTTACATACTCTATATTTGTAGTATTTGGAGAATAAAGTCCACTTGCTCTTTTAAGACATAAACTATTGCTAACTTGCTTGAGAAAGTGACGCCTAACATTTTTGTTTGATACTTTTAGAGACTCTAAATTAGATTTTATATGAAAACTATAAATATTATAATTAATGTTATTAATTTGATATTTCAGTGTTTGTAGTTTTCAATCTTTTGTGTGTGGTAAGGCAATAAACTTTTGATTTGAATATTTAGGAAGCTTGATTTATTTTAGAGCAAAATACGAATAATTCCCTTAAAGTAAAGCTTAGTGTCATATAACTCTTTTAAAGTTTCAAATCTTATAAATAACTTCATGAAATATTCAAAAAACTAAAAATGTCAAAATCTCAGTTAAAAAATAGAAAAATACATGCAAGTCATCCATGATTCTTTCTAATCGTTTTTTATTTGAATTTTAACCAATTCATGGATGAGTTTTCTTTTGAACTAAATTACATCATCAGGGTTGAGTCTTTAGAGCATTTAAGACATAATACCTTTTTATCACCAAATTTAGAAAGTTCAACCAAAAGCTAGATAGTTGAAGTAACACTGGAGAAGTTTTAAGTTGATATTTGATATTTGCTTGTTTAGAGTTAACAATTTAAAGGCATGAGACATGATTAGGACCACAAGCATATAAGAGGAGATAATGGATGGTTATTAAGTAGATTTCTTGGAACACTTTATTTCTTTAACATTTTATTTGATCCAGGTAGTTATTTTTTTATTTAGTATTTCAAATTCAAATATTGTATTGGAGACATGTCCACAATTTAAGGTAGTCATTATATAAAGCAATTTTCTATAGTAATTGTTTTGAGCATTATACATATGACAGTAGCAATGAGATAAGGGTGTTACTCTATCATTTTCAAGACTCAAACTCACAAACACACTTTTTGTTCTTTATAACACTCTGCTGATCAATCTAGGATTTACATTTAAACATTTCTTCACTTATAATTCATGCATATTGTGCATTCTTGTAATTTACATTTGATTAAAGTGAAATTTAAAGTTTGCAATCAGTATTCATTTGTTCATACAAGTTCTTGCTTGCACTGTTTTCAATATAGAGACTCGTAAAGATCAAAATTTTCCCTATTTGCTGTGAAGATCCTGTTAGTTTGGGTGGGTGCCCTAGGCCAATTTGATTGAGCCCTATCGCATCCAGAACTATACATTCTGTTGTTTAGATATAAAGG
>JANHAO010026240.1:0-11138 GCA_026873985.1 Saraca asoca | reverse complement strand
AATTACTTCACCATATTTAAAATTTTCACTTCCAATTTTTTCAAAACAATTTTCATATTTGTATGGCCCTATTTTAAAAAACAAAAAAAAATCACAAGATGATGAGTTTATAAGATTTTATCCCATAAGCAAAAAATTCACATGACATAGTAATAAAATATAATTTGTCACATTAAATAATCGAATTACCTTAATTTGAAAATTTAACCCAACTGTTTCACCATGTGATAAATGATGATTTCAATCATGTAATGGGCGGCTACTGATCTTCCTCTCACCTCTCCGGTTTGTTATGAACACATTGTTAATTTGTTATCATTACATACAATTCTTACTCTTAAGATAATTGATTTGATATCGAAAAAGGCTATGGCCAATCCCACCTTCCAAAAAACGGAGTCAATTTAGTTCTGCGTTCTAGAAGCAAACAATTCATCCTTTTTCAGAAGCTCAAGGAATTTTCAACTGATTGTAAAATACTTTAATATCCCTGTTAATTGTTCTCTTTGCTTGTACGCTAATATTGTTGATTAGAGTTTAAATTAATTAATACGCTTTTGCTTGCAAGACAGATATTTTTGAATTTTCTCTTATGGTAAGGACACATGATTTTCTTAATGTACACTCCTTATTCTCCTACGCATAATTGCGAGTCAATATCATACATATAAATTGATTATTATTTTGCATTTATATTTGTGCATAGATGACATAATTATATCCATATCACTGATATATTAAACACTGTCATATGCTTAATATTTTCTTTATAAATATAATGAGATAATATGAATATAAAAAAATATAAAATATATGAAAATATTTTATATATTATGTTAAAAAGAGTTGGGGGACACTGTTTAGAAAAGTTCAATTTTATACATTTATTATATTAGATTACCCAAAGGAGAAGTAAACAAGTTGTTCGTCCGACCAAAGACAAGAACTGTTCATTCGTGAACAACACTTCACTTGTACCAAATCATAAGTTTTCAAGTTTATTGGTTTATTGTAAGTTTTATTTTTCCTTGACAAAGTAAAAGCATTAAGAAAGTGCCAAAAGCACTTGCTTATGTACGGCCAAATATCGTTTACTTGTTATATGTATATTCGTATCCGGATTTGGTGGATAATATAGTCTTCGAGATTCAAGATTACCAATTAACTCAACAACTTCAAAAAAATTAATATAATATATATATATAAAAAATATAAAACATATAATATTTCATAATTCATTGATATAAATATAATCATATTAATGTATGAAATATAAATTCTTAGGCTAATTGAAATCATATCAGTGTGACAGTCTAATAAACTTAATTAATGAGTACTATATTATGGTTTTTTTGGACAAGTGGGGAAGGTAGACCAAATTTAGTTGATTGCACGTTAATCTTCTCTAAATGGATGATCAAAGATAGGCAAATAAAAAGCAATAGCGTCCTTGGCATGAGTGGGCGTGTATTGAAAAATCAAAAATAGATGCTTTGAGGAAATAAGACAAAGAAGGACAATGATTTTTTATAGATCACAACCCATTTAGGAGTCAGACAGCACTCTCTGATGTGACTTACACCTAAGTTTTTCAACCCTTGCCCAATCATAGATCCAGAATATGGTGCATGATGAAATATTTCATAGGGTTTTACCACCAACATTTTGAAGATTTTATAAAATTTTAAGATTTATTTGTGATTTTTGATATAAAATTTTATTTTTTATAAAAATATAAATATATATAAGTTTTGGATATAATAAATATATAAAAATCATAATTTTTAATAGCAAATTTATAAATACCCATATGATTTTTTTAGAGTGCACCGAAAATATTACCCTTCGTATCATATATCTTCAAAGAGTTGTGATGTTTCATATATACCAATCTTGGATACTCGTCTATCGAACTTTTTTAATGGTTTATTTAGAACTTATAAATAAGAAATTAAAAAAAGGACTTTTTTCTGTTTTCCAAATTGTTTAAAAATTAATCTGTTATTTGTTTTCATTCTTTTTTTTTTCTTACTTCTAAGCAATTTATAATAGTCACGATGCATAAAACAAAACGATGATGCTACTCTACATAAATCTACCTTTTTTCCCCTCTGAATATCATGATTTATTTATTCGGAAAGGCAGAAGTCTTGTGCGTAAATATTCTTAAAACACACTAGAAAATCCTCAATATGTTTGACAGAATAATTAAAAAATAGACAAAAAAAAAGTAAATGAATTTGAACGATTCAAATATTTTTGAGAATACACTATTATTTATTTATTTATTTTACAAAAAGGAGATCTTTATACAAATTTTTTGCTTTCAAAAGTTCAAGCAATTTCCAGATTACGACGGGATAAAATGTCCTAATATCCTTACAAAAAAAAAAATTTGATAATATCATTTTCTACTTTGGATTTCCATCATTTATTAGTGGTCCATAGCTTACTTGATCCATCGACAACACAAAATTTTCACCATTCTAACACTAACCTTCTTATTGCTACATTTTATTTATTTATTTATCTGCAAGTTTATCTTTCTTTATTATTTAGATTTCTTGTTCATAAAAATAAAGAAAAAAGACACTTTTGAACTAATTCATTTGCATAAGATAAGAGGTTAACAGCAAATTTTTATACTTTTTTAACTTTATTTTACAGCAAATTGTAATTTTTCATAAAAAATTTGTAAACGTATAAAAATGTTGTGTTACAACTTTAATGGATAGACTTATCATTTTTTATATACTTATGATATGTGAAATTAAGATAAAATTAAATATTTTATAGAGAAAAATATATGGACATCTTATAAGATATATGAAAATTATACTAGCATTCCTTTATTTGAAATTTTATATATTACTTTCAATTAAACATATTTTATTAAAAATATTATAGAATATTTTTTAAATATTTATTTAGAATGTTTTTTATATTTAATTATTAAGTTAAAATATAATTTCTAAATAAAATTATATTTAATTACTATATATTACTCTCAAAATAAAAACAATGTTTTGTGAAACCTAATTAAAAAATAACTAGAAAAATTTGCAAATCCGTGTTTCTTTCTCTTTCTCATCACAAGCAATCAAATCTGAAGAAAAAAAAATAGTTTATCCAAGGAAAAAATAAGGATTGTTATTGAGAGTGAAATTATATTTCTTCAATTTTTTTGTTTTTGAAATTTTGTCACTTCTCAATTTGTTATGCTTTATTATATGAGATCTGTTTTTTTTTTTTATACATTTCTTGTATATGACGTATTTTTGTAGGTTTATTTCTACAATATAAGCTATTTTTTTCCAGTATGATAAAAATGATTTTTTATGCTATATGTCATTTTTTGTTTAATTTTTTTAAATGATGATAAAATTATTATTGATATAAAGAATATTTGCTATCAAATATCTCTTAATGGAAAACAATGTTATATTTTATTTATTTTCAAGGTAAAAAGAGAGTTTAAATTATACAAATAGAAGTGATTTTGATATTATTTGATCAAATAATATCACTAATTAAGATGGCGTTTGGTTCACGGAATATTCCTTATATTCCCAAGAAAATATTACAAGAAAATATTATAAGAGAATGTTATATTCTCATGTTCGATTCGAATTTTATAAAAAATTTGTTAAAAATATTTTTAACTTAATATTCTCATCAAATATTTTTATGGAGGGAGTAAATATCTTACATTTCCATGATATGAGAGTGTTTTAATCATATAAAAGACTATTTTACCAATTATTCTATTAATGTCTTTTCACTTCAACCTACCATTATTTGTCATCATTGATCACCACCCAACTCCGTCCATTATTACCTACTACCACATTATGTTGTTGATTACCACTCATTACCATTAACCACTACCTTTAATTGTTGGCTACTGCTTACTATTATCTACCACCATTGATCACACATACCACCCTCAACCAATCAACATTTTGGTATTAATCATTCAATTTTTAATGAGGATACTTTAGTAATTTAACAATATTTTTAAAAAAATATACACAATAATTAAAACATAATATTGTAACATTTCTAGGAATATTTTTAATTGACTACCGTCCTCTATCACCCATCACCATTAGCCACATTGTCCACATTACCACTTCCACTATGTTCAAATATATCACCATTGACTAATCAATTTTTTTTATATTGACAATTTAATTTTTAATGAAAACACTTTTATAATTTAATAATATTTTTAAAAATATATAAATCGATTAAAATACAATATTGTAACATTTATAAGAATTTTTTAATTGATCACCACCCTCTATCACACATCATCGTTCGTCATACTATCCACCACCACCCATAGTTGTGCTTTACTATCATTATCATCTTAATCCATTATCATCAATTGTTATTGACCGTTATCCACCGCCATTAAGCACCATCTACCATCGTTGACTATCGTCCATCATTACCATCCATAGCTATTAATTGGTCGCCGCCTTATATCACTTATCGTCCTTGATCACCATCCACCTCCATCTATTATCTTAAACCACTGTCCACCACCATCATCCAATGGTGGTGACCATCACCAATCATCATCAACTATCATTTATCACCACATATTACTGTTATTTATTATCCACCACCGTGAACCACTATCTACTGCCACTACTATCTAGCAATAATTATCACTGTTCACTACCGTTGGCCACCACCCATTATCATTAACTACTATCTATCATTGCCTATCACCCATCATTATTGACTAGTTAATTTTTGAACATTGACCACTCAATTTCTGATGAGAATATTTTTGATAATTTGAGAATATTTTTAAAAATATATAAATTAATTAAAGTATAAATTTATAACATTGCCAAGAATTTTTTTGATTGAACTAAATATGATAATATAACATTCTTAATAATTACATTCCTAATAATCACATTCTTAGAAATGTTAAAATTCTCAATAATATATGATTTTGTGACTTAACCCTATTTAAGTATGAATATCTATTTTAACTCAAACTAATAAAGAAATTTAATATGGGTTTACATGTAGCATGTTTTATAACTGAAGGAAATGTTAGTGTAGATTTTTAAAATAGAAGGAAAATAAATATAATTTTCATATATCTTAGGGAAGGTTATTATATTTTTTTCTATTTT
This sequence comes from Saraca asoca, assembly GCA_026873985.1. Classification (NCBI taxonomy): domain Eukaryota; kingdom Viridiplantae; phylum Streptophyta; class Magnoliopsida; order Fabales; family Fabaceae; genus Saraca; species Saraca asoca. The sequence continues at coordinate 5,979 of JANHAO010026240.1, read as the reverse complement.
ATAAAATTATAAAATATTAAGAAAATTCATTGAAAAATGGCAAGCTTTGTATAAAGACATGCAAAAAGGAAGTTATGCGTCAAACCATTACATGCAATGTTGTGGTATGTATTCAAAAAAATTTATTAATTATTATCAAAATTTCACATAAAAAATATAATTTTTTGTCGAATTTTATAATTTTTCATAAAAAATTATAAATATATAAATTATAATACAATAAATATATAAAAAATTATAATTTTATTATTTAAAGTTGCATTAACAGCTTCATTAAAAAATTGTATAAAAATTACAAATTTTAATAAAAATTGTATAAAACATAAAAAAATTAAAAAATAAGTATGGATAGAAATTTTTGCTAATAAAGGTTAATGCGTAATCAAACCGTTACCCAAGCAAAATGACAGGCCAATAGGATTAGCGGCCATGGCGGTGGGGTTGATGATTGCATGGGGCATGTGAACGTAGACAACAAAAGGGCGACAAAGGTGGGTCCCAGAAACATGTGGCATGTGCGCCATTGGACAATCAAACGTGTTTGTTCGGCAGCATCTGCATCTGATTAATGCTCCATACATGCAGCCCAACAACTGTAATTACAGCACATGACAATTCTCCACCCTCGCAATCTGGTACAATCCGTAGTTCCGTACTATGCCGTAACAACTCAAAACGGATTGCAAATTCCGTCCGAGTATGTCTCACCCTTGCTCCTCTGTTATAGTTTGGCAAGAATTGTGTGAGGCAATGGCATCATGCAAATTTTAACTTTTGCTGATTAGTTATATGGACAAATTTTAGTGCCCATTTTGTCTTTAAAATTATTCTATTTTATTTATATTGATTTTATCATAAATGTTTATTAATTTTCATATATTTTGGATAATATTATAGAGAGAGGTTAAATGTTTTTATTATTGATTGTAAAAATTGTTTTAAGCATTGCGAGATAGTATTTAGTTGGATTCTAATGTCTTAATGTCTTACATTGTCAGTTTCCTTTGTTTTCAAAGAAAATATATAACTTTTTATTCTAAAATTCATTTTTTTTATATAAAAATTTATCATTCCAATACAAAAAAACTTATTATTTATCCATTTTTTAAATTTACACCATTAGTTTTTAAGAAACCAATACTTGATGATAAAGAGACTATTTATTTTAGTACAAATTTTTATTTTTTTAATTGTTTGGTAAGACTAAAACAATTGGTAGAAAAATATAGAGACGATGTGACAATAAAATAATAATAATTAAGATAGTGAATGAAAGAAATAGTTTTACAACCTGTATTATATTTTTCTTTAAAGTTTTTATATTCTTAGAATGTAACAAAATTTAAAACTCTCTTATTTAAATTAGTGAAAATAATTTAATAGAAAATATTATTTATAATTATTAAATAAATATAACTTATTACAAAATCACAGTTAGAAACAATGATGCTTTTTCAGAATTTTAAATTTTAAAATAATAAAAAAAATTATTTATTTATCAATTTAAATTCAAGAATTACATTTGATTCTTAATTTATATAAGATTATTAGGAAAAGTTCACAAATAAATTTAATTTTCATTTATATAATCTTTTAAACCAACTTTTCTAAATAATGTAAGGTTTAAAAAAATCAAAAACATTCACAAACTTCTAACAAAACATCATATTTTTGTATAACTAATGTATATGTTGAGCAATCTTGAGGAAATTGAGAATGCCAATTTAAGAGATATAAATACTTAATTTTTTTTTGAATTCATACAATGAATTAAAAAAAAAAGGTGAATTTAAGAATAATATATTGTATTTTTTCTCCATAAAATTAAGAATACAAGAAATTGAATAGATTTAGAGCCGTACCCATTTTATTGAAATTGAAATGGTGGATCCATTTCAATTTGTTAATATACGAAAAAGTTTGAAGAAGGTGTTCTAAACCAATTAAGCTAAAAAGCACTCTGATAAAAATAAGGAAGAGGTCAAGTTGAGAGAGATAGGCATAGAATTGTTTAAGACTTCTTGGCTACTTATCTCCAAAAGGCAGGGCAGTGTCAGCAGGCACGCCAATTTTGTCCAGAGCCTACCAGTCGGCATTATGAAAGGACCCCCCAAGATTCAATGCATCCGTGCAGGACCAGCGTATCAAGAAAATTAATACTTGCCATCTCTACCACATGTTGCCGCTGTTTTCAGCAACTCTCTACAGCCGGATACCAAAACCAGTCATTAATAATGGCCTCCTTTGTTTTTTTTTTTTTTTTGGTACTCACTGGTTGCAATTAATGCTAATTATCTCACTCTACAAAGTCCTCATATATGTCAGACTCAGAAAAATTAATACCAAAAATTGACAATTTGTTCTTTGTTATATAAATAAAATTAACGTTTGTTTGTAAGATGTAATCAATGTATTTATTAGTATAATCGCTCTCTTTCTTTTTAACAGCCAATAAAGATTGTTTGGATTGTACGAAAATTGTGGAATAATTGCAATCTAAAGGAAAATCATTTTATTGGAAGGGTATCCCCAAAAGCATTGCTTTTTGCTAGTGGAATCGTGGGGTTGCCGTCCCCCTCTCCACCGTATCCTTATCTCTGCTTTCTTGCTTTCACTTTCCACATACATCTACACTTTTTTCTTTTTAGCCCAATCAAAGATCCCTAGTTTAACTGTTTTTTAAAGGTACAATTAGACTTTAAATTCAGGAAATTATTCTCATTTTAAAGATCTATTTATCAAAGTATTCAATAGGATGACAATAAAAAATACCTAAATGTCACTAAAATGATTCTTATTCACGATCTCATAATATAAAATCTAAGATGTTACTAATCGAATTAATCATGAAATCAGTACCATGATTTTGAGTGAACAAAAAAGTTGAAGTGTATTTTATTCATGAAAAGTACAAAAGAAAGAAAGATTTCCAAATGTCATAACATTATGGGAAGAAAAAAACCATAGTATTGCATTAATGCTAATAATGCGTTCGGTGAAGTTGAGGTAATATACACATGAAGCCAATGTAATATGATCATGTCTATATTACTGTCATAAGTTAAGAGAATATTCGATTCTTTTGCAAAGGACAACAATACTTTGGTGAAAACGTGGCTTTGTCTGGGCAGATTTGCAATGTGTAGTAGGATCATCGGAATCTGGCAGCTCAGCTCATGGACAAAAAGAACCAGCTTTTCAATAACACAAATCACAAGTTTACAGAAAAAGAGCACCACAACAACAGGTTAATCAAATAGTACTAAATCATTTCTTAACAAAAAAAAAATACTAAATATTTTCCTAATAAGCTCGACTTTTACAGTTTAAAATCTTTCCGGGAATCTTTCTGTTTGTTAGATTTATAATTTGATTGTGCTCAGGCTCATGCAAACTCACTTGAGAATATATTACGGATAAAACTCGACAATGTAAAACAAAATGCAACAACAAATTAACAGAAAGAAAAGAATAATGTCAGTAACAGTGATTCGATATTTTGTCATCAAGAGTCAATCCACTAAGACAATATAACAAACGGATAGCCGTGGTACCATAGCATTGAAAATTTAGGGTTGCTTGATTTAAGTATTTTTTGTTTTCATTGAAAATGAAAATAAGAAATAAGGTTAGAAATATGATTAATTTGATTTTTAGAAATATTTTTTTAAAATGAATTGAAAACTGAAAATAAAAAAAAAATTATTTTCATTATTTTTGTTTTTAAAAGTTGAAAATATGGTTACATTATTATAAATTTTAAAATTTTTAGTTAATTGAAAATGGATAAACCAAACATATTTTCATTATTTTCATTTCTTCAAAACATAAAACAATAAATCAAAGCAAGCATATTTTCTAAAATTTGAAATTCTAAAAATAAAAATCATTTTTAGAAAATGAAAATGAGAAATAAAAATAAGAAATATTTCCTGAAACCAAACACCCCTTTAAATACTATTATTTTAATATTTAATTTGTTAAAATATAATAAATAATAATATTGAAATTTTGATATTGAGATAAGAGAGAAAATATTTTTTTTATAATGAAGCAATACACCTTTTTTGACCCTGAATGACGAGAGTTTTTTCTATTATGAGCATATTTACAATTTGTATTTCAGTTTATACCATCCACAATTAGTATATAGAAATGCCTACATCATTAAAAAAGTTAAAAATATAAACAAAATTGCAAACAATAGCATTAGCAATTTTTCTAATACGTCGTTAGGTAATTATGAAATTATTGTTTACATAAAAAATAAATTGTTGGTATTTAGAAGTGGAGAGTATCAAACAATTGGGTTAGGTTTCTTGAGACGGCAATAAGTTGCACTTTCTACCTGAACCTTGACTGTCGTTAAACAGCTGAATGGTTAGGACAACAGTAGTTACCTAAAATAAAGCAAAACTGCAAAAGTAAACGTTATGACAGGCATTAGAAGAGGTATCATACAGAGAGAAAGATTCCTTTATTCTTAATGAAAGCAGCCAACCAGAGCTCCACATTGTTACTGCCTTTTCAAAAGCGAATTATAAGGGCCGAAGCTCATTCTTCCCAATGTTGCGACAAAAAAAAAGGGCTCAGTAGTGCATTGGACCAGAAGCCTGGGCCTAAATCCATTCATCCTACATAATTCCTTTGCATTACTACATTAGCCCAAAAGGTCCGAACCCAACAAGTGAATAGAAGGATAGAACCCGAAACGATATTACATAAGCCAAGCCCAGTAAGTCTCTGATTCGAATTCTATTGGATAGCTTCTTCTAAAGTCTGACCAAAAATTAAAAAAAGCAGTGTTTCTGCAGTTCCCTGACAAAAAACGAAACTTCTTCTGATCTTTATTTCTGGTGGTTTTGCTTTGTTCTTTGTTTTGTTCAGTAGTTGCTAGTTACACTTCGTTTCTGTTTGTTTGCTTATTACTTTTGAGAAGGAATCATCCAACTGAAATATTGCTGCTTTGTCTTTCAAACAACTCAATAAAAGATAAGTTGAAGAAAGTTCTGCTTCTTTGCACAATACACATCATGTCAAACTATAATCAACAACAAACCACAAAACAAACCTAAAATAAAATCCTCAATCACTATATACATTTTTCATGTTATAATATGACCAAGGTCATTTTGATTCTATCTAGATTCCTAATACTTTCTACATGTATATAATGAAAACAAAATGCAAACCAACCTGATGTAAATGGGTGGAAATTCAGGTGCCTATTTGTTTCACTTGCACTAGAGCTCCCAGTCCACCCACTGCCTATTGTCATCTATGTCTCCTAACGGACAAAAAAAATCCATATCCTGTTGAAATGTTCTGGTACTCACATTCCGCATGCACGTGGTATATTTACAACGAAGATTCACCAAATTCATAGTATTTATGAGATTCCAGCCAAAACCCTCCTCAGATCAGATTTCTGCTCTTGACTTAGCCTTGAAGGATACTTGACATCAAACTTAATTCTCAAATTCCCCTTCTTGCCAGGTTCTTTTGAGATGGGCATTCCTTCATTGGCAACAACAATCTCAGCACCAGGTTTGACAATATCTGTCAGCGGTATCATGAGACTCCGTCCATCCAATGTAATGAGGTCTAGGGTTTTACCTGTAAGGGCCTCCAGAAGAGTTATCTCCTGGTTGATCACCAAATCGTTACCTTCCCTCCTATAAAGAGCATGTGGTTTCTCATCTACAACAAAAATAAGATCTGCTGGAATGACACCTGGCTCCTGGTTACCCTTCTCAGGAAAAGTTATCTTTGTTCCTTTCTTCCAACCAGGTTTTATCTCAATAGTCAATATCTCCTCCACATCCCGAACCTTGCTGCAATGGAATTATATATCAAAAACACTAAACAAACAGGCGGTATACATTCATATATTTAAGAATGAAAAAGTATTTTCATGACCCAGTGAAGAATTCTACTTGTAAGAAATTTAATTTCCTAAGACTAAGAAAGTGTGTGTGT
>JANHAO010026239.1:0-11145 GCA_026873985.1 Saraca asoca | reverse complement strand
CCTCTTTCTACAAGTGATTATTAAGCAATAATCATATTAAAATCCAAATCAAATGAAGCCATTCAATTCAAAATTCTTAGCAAAATAGAGAGGAAGGGAGAAGAAATGACAAATAATTGAATTGCAAAGTGAAAACAAGATCTCAACATTAAATTTCAAATAGTCAATCCCTTGGATTGATTACAAAGTTTAACCTTTCATGGAAGACACAAAAATTTTAGAAAAGAAGAACAAAACATGCTACAAAACTATTTGCAAACTCTCTAAAAAAACTCTATCTAAAACTACTAACTGAAGAGTGCTTAAGGGCTGGTTGGTGGAGTAGGAGCAATCATGAAGCGCTGGTTGCTTGCTGCCACCTTCTGCTACTACTCCTTTTGCATGAATTGTGCCATTACAGACTGCATTCTCTGGTTTTTTACTAACTTACTAACTTATAGCTTGTTAAGTGTGGAGCTGGTTCAAGGGATGGTCATTGGGCTCAAGTTTCATGTCAATTGGGGCCTAAAAAAAATAAATTCTGCAGAGGCCCATCTCATCAGTATTCTACCTCATTTTGTAGCTCAATTTGCATGCCCAAATTGAAGTATTCAGGTATGGAAGTCTTCATAAGATTTGTAGCCTCATGTCTTAACTTCTACTTGGGCCTATTTGACATCATTTGGACTTCTACAGCTCCAAATATTGCCTAATGAGTGCTCAGAGGTCGGGCTGCATGAGATATGCTAAGATAGCATTTTGGTTTTATATTAAGCTCCAATTTTTGATATCTAATTGTGAGATTCAGCCTTGGAGTCTTCATGAAATTGTAGGGCTATGTATTATCTTTCCTACAAGATAAGAATCACATTAATTGGACAATTGCAGCTCAGGTTATAGCCAAAATGCAGAAACTACTCAAAAGGCCAAATACTATAGAATTTTCTCTAATAATGCCAATTGACACCACAGTATGAACATGTAATAATAGTTAAAATAAGTCAGTTTGGACCTTCAGTGAGAGGACAATTAAATGAGAAAAATATTTTATTATCATGGCTCAAGCTCAGACCCAAGGAGCACAAAAGCAAGAGGAGATTATTGCACAGATCCAGCAGCTACGTGAAGAAGCTCAAGGGGAAGGGATAGCTAAACAGACGCATCAACACTCTCATTCAGCTCACTCCACCAATCAGCGAATGAGGTTAGAAGCTCGTGAAACCCATGAGAATCATAATGGTCAGTAGCTTAGGGGCTCGTATCAGGCTGAGGGCTCAAACAAGACTAACCAAGGGCATACTATAGGTCGTAGCACCCACAACCAAAGAAAACAGAAAAGCCAACAATCCTCTGGTCTGTAACTGAAACACAAGACCCAGTGATGAAAAAAGTGCTTCAAAGGCTAAAGTGACTAGAGGAGCATCCTCAGGCGCAAAGTGATCAAGATTGCAATGGGGAGAGCTCTCCATTCTCCATTGAGATTGAAATGCAACCCCTCCCTCAAAAGCTTAAAGTTTCCACAATTCTACTATACGATGGAAACAGTGACCCATGTGACCATCTGGACGCATTCAATGTCCAGATGGATCTTCAAACAATTGATCCTCTGGTCAACAGCCACATCTTCCCAGCCACATTGGGAAGCATCCCCCAAGCATGGTTCAGAGGTCTCCCGGCTTGCAGTGTCAATAGTTGGGAAGAGTGTCAGAAGAAATTCATCAATCAATACTGAGCATTGAAAAGGTAGCTCGCACCCCCTACCATCTCGCAATGATCTTTCAATGCAAGCATGAATTGCTGAAGGATTACATAACCACATTCAAGCATGAAGCCAATTTCATAGAAAATCCCTCTAAGGGAAACATCTTGATGGCAATATCTACGAGACTCCACAAAGATAGAAAGTTATACAAGAGCCTATACAATTCCCTAGTAAAGGATCTAGCCTAATTCTACGAGCAAGCCGCCAAACAAATTAGATGGGAGGAGAGTTTTGGCATAAAGGAGTCCAAGCAGAAGGACGAGGTGGATAGCTCCACTCAAAGTAAAAAGAGGAGTGGTGAGAATCAGAATCTTAACTCCAATGTTCAGCTCACAAAGAGGGCAAAAGCTAAGCAACCTCAACATTAAGGTTGCCATGAAAGCTACAATGTCTTATCTGATACTTAGGACAGGACTTTCATGGTAGAGAGGGATTAGGAGGACTTTGGGAGGCCCAAACCTTTAAAGGTCCCTTTCAGGGAAAGGAATAAAGAAGAGTTTTGTGCTTATTGCAACAAGGTTGGGCATGGAACTTCGAATTGTCGAGCGCTCAGGGATGCAATCGAAAACATGATCAGAAAGGGCCACCCAAAGAGTATGTGGTGCACCCTGTAGGGCAGCGACCCTTGCATCCCTAGTAAGATCCCGATCCATAGCAAGGGGCCTCTATCAAAGTTATACATTGATGTACTATAATTTGGGAGCTAGTGTTAAAGCTTCCCTCTTTGTCTCTATTGAAAGAAACTTTGTTTTGTTGATTGGCCTAGCCCTATAATGATCTCTTCATTACATGTACACAATTTGCACTTCGTTATTAAGTGTGCGCGACCCTCAAAGTTGTATGTTGCCAACTTTCTCCAACATCATGTGTACACTCTTTGCCAACTGTGACCTTCGATCCAGTTAAGGCACTGTGGCACTAAAAATATCTACAAAACTCTTTGCCAACTGCAACCTTCGGTCCAGTTGAGGCATTGTGGTGCTAAAAATATCCACAGAACTCTTTGCCAACTATAACCTTTGATCTAGTTGAGGCACTATGGTGCTAAACATATCCACAGACTCTTTGCAACTAGACCAAAAGTGACCTTCAATCTAGTTGAGGCTCTATGGTGCTAAAAATATCCACAGAGTCTTTGCCAACAGCAACCTTCAATCCAATTAAGGCACTGTGGTGCTAAAAATATCCATAGAATTCCTTGCCAATTGTGACCTCTGGTCCAGTTGAGGTGCGAAGGTGTTAAAATAAACTCAATTCCAGCACAACCAAAAGCTCACTAAGACATGGAGGTGCTAAAATAAATTCATTTCTATTGTAGTTCTGAGCTTGCTGAGGCACAAAGGCACTAAAATAAACTCATTTCTTAAGCAACTAAGTTGCTATGTTACAACTTGCAAGGCATAGCTCTCTTGCGACTTACTGTTCATAGCTCTCATGCGAAATATTGCTCAGAGCTTGCATACAACGCATTGTTGGTAGCTTTCATGCAATTTCCCACAGAGTGCAGCTTTCATGCAACCTGCTAGGACATTTCTCTTATTGCTAGCTAAGACTCATGGTTCTCAAACTCATTTTCAACTTAAGAATTTGACTAATTGGTTATCTAAGTATTTCATTTAGCTATGATTTGCAAGGAAAAAATTTATGCTATCATTCATAACAAGCAAAACATTCAACACAATGCAACATTCATAAAGGGAGTTCATTCATTAAAAGCCTCAATGAGGTAAATTTTCATCAGAAGAGTCAAAATACGAGTCAAAAAGCCTACAAAGAAAGCTAGCCTTTAGGAAGTGGACTCTGATAAGTAGGAAGACTAATGAGTGCCCAAGCTCCTCAACATTCCTCCATAACTAACAGCTCCTTTCCTGATTCACCCATTCCCCTGGGATTGAGAAGCGAAGGAGTTTGGCTGGCAAAGCCAAATCTCACGATAGCACCGTGAGAAAATAATCTAAGATCTGTCAGTGTGTAGTAGGCCATGCACGCCTCGTCAAATAAATGAACCATCTGAGATATAGGGGCCTTAGTTAAGGCACCCATCAAGTTCTATGAAGAAGTAAGAAAGCCCCCAGGCTTAAAATAGACCAGCTTTGTCACTCAAAACACCCAGCAGTTATCTGGCTATTCTTGTTCGAATGATCCAGGAGAAAATGGAGTAGCCATGCCAATGGTTGAGAGCTATGCATAGGAAGAAGTATGGCCTGATGTAAATGAAGTGAAAGATTTGAGTTCGAAATGACAACACAACAGAAGTTGCAGGCAAGGACCTTACCAATAAACTATAACTCCCAGTCCATGAAGCAGACTGAGAGTTGGAGGGCTAATGTTTTATGTAAAAATTGGTACTTCTAAATGGGCCATCAAAGGGCCCAATAGGTGAGTCCAGAGGAAAAGACATAGTTCATCTAACCATGAGGTTGCTAAGCAAGATCACCATGTTGCAAGCCACACTCGTGGCACAAGACAAAGCTAAAGTAATAAGCTACCTTGCTACACACGAGCTCTAATACTGATGGCCAACAGCTCATCCAGTGCAAGTTTGCTTCACTAAGAATGAGCTCTACCTTGCTAATTGAGGGACAACAGTGACCCCAAGCCAAAATCTCTTGCTTATGAGATGAAACACATCACTTAACTAGAAGCTCGTTGAGGTTGAGCATGAGACAAGCATATGTCAACTTGTAAACTCAGTAGATAGGGGCTCACTTGTAGAAAGCAACCTGCAGAAGCTGAATTGCAAGAGTCTATATAGTCTTGTACATTTAATACTTGATGCAATAGAATTACAACTCATAAAATTACATTTGTAACCTCCTAAGCCTCTATAAATAAGAGGAGGGAGATCACTATAAGCTAGGCTGAAATAAATACTATAACTCTACCAGATTTTCATCATATTAGTAAAATGCTACCATGGACGTAGGGATCAATGCCACCCGATTTTAGCTAAACCATATTAAAAATCTTTTTGTTTGGTTGCTATTCTTCCTCTCCATCTCCTTACTTCATTGTTTGTTCAACTGGATTGCAGTTTGAGTCTCAAAGAACTCCTCTAGTTGGTTGGATTTGAAATTGAACCAAAATCTACCATCAACACCCACACTCATAGTTAATTTTTTATTCCTTTAGCTTTCATACCAACAATGGTATCAAAGCACACTTGATCCACCCACCATACTTCCAATCCAAAATCATACTTATGGCCTCTATTTCTTCTACTCCAACTATCAATTATACCTAAACCTCTTTTCCACTATTTAAAGGAGAAGCCTATGATTTTTGGAGTATTCAAATGAGAACTCTACTAATCTCACAAGATTTGTGGGAGTTAGTAGAAGAAGGATATCAAGAATCAATAGATCAAGAGGATCTATCACAATAATCAGTTGCAAAACAAAATGAGTACAAGCAAAAGGATGCAAAGGCTTTATACTTCCTTCAACATGGAGTCAACCTAACAATATTTCCAAACATCATGTTGGCAAAGACATCGAAAGAGGTATGGAAGATATTGGAGAGTAAATTCAAAGGCTCTAACAATGCAATTTCTATTAAACTTCAATCTCTATGGAGAAATTTTGATACTTTAATAATGAAGGAAGGGGAATCCATCAAAACATTCTTTTCTCATGCCTCTAGTATCATAAATCAAATTAGAAGTTCTTGAGATACAATAGAAGAAAAGAAAATTATACAAAAAAATCTTAAGAACCATTCCTTCTAGATTTTATTATGTGGTGGCTGCAATAGAAGTGTCAAAGGATTCATCAAAGTTTACTCTATTGGAAGTAATGGAAACTCTAGTAGCTTGTAAAGAAAAAATGCAAAAATTGGATGAACCACAAGAGTAAGCTTTCCAAACAAAATTGAATATCTCCAATAATAATGGACATAATAAAAATAGCCATGGAAAAAATCCTCAAAATAGAGGATCATCTACTAACCATGGTAGGGCTAGGAAATTACAAAAATCAAAGGAGTAATAGAGAAAAATCAAGCTTCTATTGCATTTTGTGCAAAAGAAATAATCATGATAAAAAAAATTATTGGTTCAAATGCAAAAGATGCAAAAAGTATTATCATTTTGAAAAAGATTGTTGGTATCAACAAAAATAAGAAGCTCATTTTACTGAAAAGAATGAATCCCTTGATTAATTATTTTATTTTGCTTATTTTGTTCATCATGAATCAACAGATGTGTGGTATTTAAATAGTGGTTGTTCAAACCACATGACAAGTAACAAAAATTGCTTTGTTTCTTTGGATGAAAATATAAAAATCCCAAGTCATACTTGGTGATGGAAAAATTCAAAGTGTTGAAGGAAAAGTCATTATTGCCATAAATACTAAAGGCAGCAATGAAAAAAATATTCATGATGTTTTTTAATGTTTCAGGCCTGACACAAAATTTATTAAGTGTGGGGTAATTAGTTTAAAGAGGCTATAAACTTAATTTTGATGATGATAAATGCCTCATAATTAATAAAAAGAAAAGACAACTTATAACTACCATGAGAATGTGCATTTGATAATGACACTTAGGCAAAAATGTGCCTTAAAATGTGAAAATGTGGATGAATCCACATTGTGGCATTTGAGATATGGCCTTCTAAATTTTCATAGCCTTAAATTATCAAAACAAAGAGAAATGGTGCTTGGGCTACCATTTATCTCTCATGAAAAGAAAATTTCTAAAGGACACGTTTATGGCAACATGCATAGATTGCCATTTCCAAAGACATCTTGGAGAGTAATGCTCCACTTAAATTGGTGCACGCTGATATTTTAGGTCCTTTAAAAACCCTACTCCTGGTGGCAACAAATATTTTTTTATTATTTGATGATGATTTTACCAACATAATGTGACTTATTTTATTGAGCAAAAATCATATGCTTTTTAATATTTTACTCAATTTAAAGCCCTTGCTGAAAAACAAAGTGGGCATTCTCTCAAAATTTTAAAAAATGATTGTGAGGGAGAATTTACTAATCAAAGATTTGCTAATTTTTGTAAGAAGCATGGTATCAAAAGAGAGCTTACTGTTCGATGCATATCACAACAAAATGGTGTCGCTGAAAGAAAAAATAGAACAACTGCTGAGATGGCACGTACCATGCTTCATAGCAAGAATTTGCCAAAATATTTGTCAGCTAAGGCTATTAACACAGCCATCTACATCCTTAATAGATCCCCTAAAAAAGCTATGAAAATATGACTTCATATGAAGCCTAGTTCAAGAGAAAGCCAAAAGTTGATCATTTCAAAATTTTTAGCTACATTGCTTATGCCCACATCCTAAAAGAAAATCAAGAAAAATTAGATGAGAAAGGAGAAAAACGCATCTTCATTGGATACAACGATGAATCAAAAGGTTGTTATCTCTACAATCCTAAATCAAAGCGATTGATCATTTCTAGAGATGTCATCTTTGATGAAGAAGCAACATGACGATGGAATCATGAAGCAACTAAAGCAACCCAATTCCATAAAAAAGCCAAAGAAACAAGAATTGATCCAAGCCCAAGTATACAACATTCAAGTTCAAGCCAAAGTTTAAGACAAGAAGGCTTATCCTTATATTCATATCCTCTAAGAAAAATGTGATCATTACAGGATCTTTATCAAACTTGTGATATCACATTATTTTCTTGCAAGCCACAAAAATATGAAGAAGCAACAAAAGAAGAAGCATGGAGACAAGCCATAGGTGAGGAGATCAAGATAATAGAGAAGAATCAAACATGGGAGGTCATAAAGAAGTTAAGAGATAAAGGCATCATAGGCCTAAAATGGGTCTACAAAATCAAGTACAATGAAGATGGCACAAATCAAAAGTACAAGGCATGACTTGTTGCAAAAGGATACTCTCAAAAATTAGGCGATGACTTCAATGAAACCGTTGCTCCTATGTTGGCCATGGAGACAGTCAACATGGTTCTAGCACTAGCTATGCAATTAAAGCTACAAGTTTACCAATTGGATGTGAAATCAACCTTTCTTAATGGAGAAATTAAAGAAGAAGTCTAGGTGGAGCAACCACAAGGGTACAAAATTGAAGGTGAAGTAGACAAGGTGTATCACTTGAAGAAGGCCCTTCATGGACTCAGGCAAGCCCCTCGTGCATGGAATAGCAAAATTGATAAATATCTAATTGATCATGGATTTTCTAGAAGCCCAAGTGAGCCATCCTTATAAGTGAAGATGCATGGAGATCATTTTCTTATTCTATGCTTATATGTAGATGACTTAATCTACACTAGCACTGATGCAAGAATGATTGAATACTTCAAGAAGATCATGATCAAGGAATACGAGATGACTAATTTTGGTCTCATGAAATACTATCTAAAAATCCAAGTCAAACAAACACAAGACCAAATATAGCACATGTAGTCTGTATAGTTTCTAGATACATGAGTGAACCTAGCAAGGCACATTTCACCACGACAAAAAGAATTTTTAGATATGTCAAGGGTACAAAGATGTGGGGCATCTTGTATGAATCAGAAGATAATTCTAATTTAATTGGTTACACGAACAATGATTGGGCTAGTAGTGTCAACAGTTGCAAGAGCGCAAGTGGATATGTGTTTCTCCTAGGATCCAAAGTAATCTTATGGGCATCAAAGAAGCAAAAGACAAAAGCATTTTCATCGGCTAAAGTGGAACACACGGCAAGAACAAATATAGCAACAGAAGCAGTTTGGCTCAAATTTTACAAGATTTGCAACAAAGCATCAAGGAACTAACAAAAATTTATTATGACAACATGTCTATAATAGCTGTGACAAAGAATCCAATATTTCATCGTCGCACAAAGCATAGTGAGATCCAACATCACTACATTGAAGAGCTTGTGGAGAAAGGAGAGATCAAACCTGAATTTTGCAAGACTAGACAACAACCTATAGATATTGTCACAATACCAATTCTAATCAAGAAGTTCAACAATTTTAGAGAGGTGCTTGGAGTTCATGATTTTTCTAGATTAAATAGGAGTGTTGAAAATCATTAATCTAGAAAAATCTACTGAAATCTACAAATATCAAGGAAAATCTATCAAGATGATACAAGTTAGTAGGTAACTAGGTTAGCTAAGCTATTGGCTTGCATTTAGATGTAATCATGACTTGACAGAAGATACTTTGGAAGAATCAAGAAAAAGTGAGTAATTATTTTATGTTAAAAAAAATCAAAAGCATGTCAGTAGACTACAACTATAAAAGGCCTTGCATTCAAAGCAAGTCTAAGTCTAATAAAAAGAGCCTTTACTCTTCTTCTCTTAGTCCTAAAGCCACCCACCTTCCACACACAATTTCCTAGAGCAAATACTCTCCCCCATATCTGAAATCCTTGCTCAACCATTCAACTAATCCTTTTTATACCAACTCTCGTAACACATTCAATTAATTATTCTCTCAAGTCACCATTACAAAAGCCAAATCTTTAGCTACTCATCAACACATCACACCCATACACATAGTTAATTTTTTATTCCATTAGCTCTCATACCAATAGTTTGAAGCTATGCTCTCTTAAGTTGGTAATTACTCCCACAAAAGATAACCAACAAAGTACACAAGTGGAGAACATGATGAGTGAAAGACTTATGTTTTCTTAACTGAAATTAGTAATTGGTTGTAATTTTAATTGTTTTATCAATGGCTAGAACATTATTTATTATAGTAACAATTATTTCTTATTTCATGTGAATGTTTCTTCTGGCTAACTCATGTAGGTACCTCATATGTTTCAGGTTCTGGTTGTCAATGAATCATTGGAAGGAAACTGTGCAATTGAAAGTTGCAAGAATGCTACATTGAATAGTGGTATGAACATGCTATCAAGCTAGCAATGGACTTTCTTGAATGTATTCAACTTCTCATCAATATGAAAGTGCATTACTCACTCTTTTCACTACAAAAAATTTGTTATATTTGCAATGGTTCTATTGCAGCAATTATAAGGAACTGTCACCATCATAGTAATTTAGCAGTGCTTCATGAACCATCACTAATCACAGGCCATAGGCCATTATTTGTGATAATTACCCATGAATTGCTACTAATTTTTTTGTTTGCCACATAAAACACTGATTTAAAATTTCATCAATCTAAAATTAAATCCTAAATAACATCCCCCTTTTCTAAACTTCATCAACTTCTATACACTAATATGAGCTCTAACACCACCAGCTTCAAAAACTCTTGGTACTCTAGCTTCCATTCATCGAATTGAGTGTCTCTATGTTTTCACCAATTGAGGCATTGTAAGCTTCCTTGTATCAAAATCCCTATTTGGATCGACTATTATTGTCTCCATAGAAGTGCCCTAGCTGGTATGATTATGCTATTTTTTTGTTTTATTTATATTTTTGTTTAACAATGAAAGATTCTTCTATTCAAGTGTCATTTGCTTTACATTTCTCTGTTTTATTGTGAAATTAGACTAAGAGATTCCTTGGATTGGCGTTCTAAAGTCAACCATTATTATCCCAACTGAAATGCTTATGCTAGTAC
The DNA here is from genome assembly GCA_026873985.1 of Saraca asoca. Taxonomy (NCBI): domain Eukaryota; kingdom Viridiplantae; phylum Streptophyta; class Magnoliopsida; order Fabales; family Fabaceae; genus Saraca; species Saraca asoca. The sequence continues at coordinate 881 of JANHAO010026239.1, read as the reverse complement.
ATATGTTATATATTTTGTTTTATTTTATATTTTCATTGAAGTTTTGTTTTCTAGCTTACTGCATTTTTTCTTATATTGAAGTTTTGTTTTCTGGTTTGCTACATTTCAAAAATTTACTGAAGTTCTATTTTACTGCATTTAAAAAATTTTTAGGTTTCTATTCCTACATCTAACCAGCATAAATTGAGAGCATGTTGTACTTTGACTATTATTATTTGTTTCTTGCTATGTATCAACATGAAATTATGTGAAACTTTTAATTTGAAAAATAGTCAAAGTACAATATGCTCTCCCTGAAACATATACTGATTCATAAATGGCTTTCGTCAAATAAAACATATTAGATCTCCATGAAACATGAATCTATGATTCTATCATTGTTATCACCCCACCATTTTTGAGCTTGCCATTTGTTGAACATGTCTTGACCTCAAATTCAAATGCTAACTATTATCAGTCTGCATTAACATCATTTCACTAGGATTAGCATTAACGTCACACCTCCCTGCATAGAACAATTAAGATAATCTCATCTTATGGCAATGTGTAAAATAATATGTAATTGAACATGTATATGGAATTGATGTTGATTGTTTTTAGCTAGGAGGACGGCTTTATATAGTAACTGCATAAGCTACCTCATTACTATTAATGTTAGCCTTAGAGAGATTGTTAATCTTAAATTGGATATCTCTAAGCCATATGATTATTTTGATGTTGAAAAACAACTTTGATGTTGAAAAACAAATCTGATGTTGAAAAACAACTTTGATGTTGAAAAACAAAACTGATATTGAAAAACAACTTTGATATTGGAAAACAAATTTTAGAAAATGAATTTTAAAACTCTTACTATTTGCAACTAACTTTGTTTTTGATTT
>JANHAO010026238.1:0-11143 GCA_026873985.1 Saraca asoca | reverse complement strand
AAATAAATCAACAACATCAAAGAATCATAATTGGGTTATTCCCAATCCTAGAATAAATATCTACTCAGACATGATAGAAATAAAAATTAAATTCATTAATGAAAAGAATTGCATAATATTTAGAACAAAGAAAGAAAGAAAAAAAAGATGAAGTTAAAAAAAGAAAGCTCAAATGAAAATAAACTAGGATTCTTGCAAGAACTTTAAACAAAGAGAAAATACTAAATTCAACTAAAAAGACTCTCAAGAAAATAATGAAACTCATAATCTAGCTTAATCCTAATTAATGAATACATCAGGCTACATAAGATCAGCTTATATAGTAGTTTACAGGCTTGGAATATGACTGTGCTTCGGGACACAGGCTGGTCATGTTTCGTGCTAGAAGTTTGCTGGATGTTGCATCGAACACAATCGTATCCCAGGACACGGCTAGGCCGTGTTTAGTGCTAGCTTCTTCAATTTCTTCAGTTTCAATCATGGTTTACTTATGTTCTTCACATGCCTTCTTTCCTAGCTTCTCCCCTATTCAAGTGTGCTCTAAACTTTTGCTTTCATCCTCCTTTTAAAACCTTTTTACTAACCTAAAAAGACAAATACAAACTATAGCAGTACCAAGGAATAAATAGACTAAACTAAAATAAAAAGTGCAGCAAAACCACAAAGCAACAAAACCACAAATTAATAACAAATTAAGAGGTGGTAATCAACATAATAATAGGCATTTTACTCATTTATCAAATCCTTATGGGATTAGGCTTCCCAAAGTCCTCCCTATCCTTCTCCATTGCAAATATCCTACCTTAAGTGTCTAACAGGATGTTATAGACATCATGGTGACCTTGACACTGAGGTCACTCATTCCTGACCTTCTTTGCAGCTTGATTATTTAAGTCATCCTTCTGAGCCTCCTTGGGATTCCCGCCATTGCTCCTCTTTTTATTCTGGTTAGAGCTATTTGCCTTGTCCTTCTGATTGAACTTCTTAGGGCTAAAATTCTTTTCCCACTTGATCTCTTTGGCAACTGATTCATAAAATTCACCTAAGTCCCTTACTGGAGACTTGTATATGCTTTCGTACAGCTTTCCATCCTTGCGAAGTCTTGTTAAGATCACTATCAAGATACCTTCATCTAAGGTATTCTCCATGTTGTTAACCTCATGCCTAAACCAAGTGATGTAGTCTTTCAGTTATTCATTCTTCTGCTGAAAGACTATTGTGAGGTGGCAAGATGGTGCGAGCTACCTTTTCAACACCTTGTACTGGTTGATGAATCTCCTTTAGCATTCTTCCTAACTGTGAATGTTGTGAATTAGGAGACTTCTGAGCTATGTCTAATGTATGTCTCTAAGGATGGCTGGGAAGACATGGCACTTCACTAGAGGATTGGTCATCTAAAGATCCATCTATACATTTAATGCATCCAGGTGGTCATATGGGTCGTTGTCCCTATTGTATTACAAGATATTGGGGATCTTAAATTTGTGAGGAAGAGGCTCTGTCTCGATCTCCCTGGTGAATGGTGTCCCCTCTTAATAATAATCTCAATAGTCCTAAGCTCAAGGGCATTCTTCTAATTGTTGTACCCTTTAAGTAGCTCTTCTACCATCTGGTTCTATGCTCTAGATCGCTGGCTGGAAGATTGTCGACTCCCTCTTTGGTCGCGGGAGTGGTGATATGAGGTTCTATGCCCTTTCCTATGCCCATGGCCCCGATATGTATTGATCTGAGATGTGTCCCTAACTGGTCTTGTTTGAACCCTCAAGTTGACATAAACCCCCAGGTCACTGATTATCTTTATTATCATCCTCGCAAGCTCGGCAGGCTTCTGACCTTGACTATAAATTGGAAAAGTAAACTAAACTAGTTCACTAATGAACTTCTCTGATTGGCCTCTCCTCCTAAGCTCCTTTCTGTGACTACTGGAGTTCTTCTTTGGGTGCAGCAACCTCAACTCACTTGCACATGCCCTAGGCCTGTGCCTTCTCACTATGTTCTCCAATGCTTCCTAACGCTAATGTCATGCTTGCACTCTATCAATCCCAAGAATAATAATAGTAGGCTGGCGAGAGGCCAATAGAGCCTTACCTGTGACAACACTTATGGTAGGGATGGTAGAAGTGCTTGCCATAGGAAGAACTGGGGCCTCCACTGGTAACACATCCTACTGCTATTTCATGTGACCCTCAGGCTGGTCAACTGCAGTGTCTGAACTCCTGGTGGTTCTTCCTCTAACCATCACAATGGGATGGAAAATCAATCAGAGTGTAGTTTAGGGCCCTCCTTCTAGTGCCAAAATGTTGATGTGTGAATTTGGTCAATCCAAAAGTTTAATAACCCTAAACTACAATTTGAGAGCGTAAAGTCACAGGATAGAGAGAAAGAGGAAGAACAGGAAAACACCAAAAGTTTTTAACGTGATTCAGCTGAGTGCAATGTTTATGTCCACAGCTATCTTATTTTCTCTGTATATTTGGACAGAATAACAATATAATGTTTTTCCTTTTTACAATGATTTCAACCTCTTTTTATAGTAGTTAGGGTGTTACAATATAATGCTATAAGGGAAATGAACCATCAATTGGTTATATAATGATCAATAACAAATTTCTATTAAATAGGCAATTGAAGGGATTTCTCTGAATTGATAGCTGGGAAAGCATGCTTCGAGCTATGAACTAGACCTTTTCCTCAATGACCTAAGGTTGCTACTTTAACCCTTGTTGACCAATGATCTGAGTTTACATTTGGCGACCTGGGGAATTGTTCCAGTGACCTCAATCATAGTTAAGTTGGGCCCTTATTAATTGGGCATGCCCATTGAGCTTTGACCAGCCCATTTGTATAATTCCAAAAATACTCATAATAGTAATTACCTAGGATTTCTAACCGAACCAAAGAACTGGGCAGAAACTCATATTGTGTTGCTAAAATTCTCAACTGAATAGCAGGTTACCCATATGCAACATAATTTATTTTTAATTTTGGATTAGGGCTCATTGAACTATAGATAAAATTTAAGGACATTCAGCTTAATTAACAAAAATTTTCAACTCTCAAGTTAACTACTGACAAGGAAGAAGAAGAACAACCTAACTGATTGATTATGGCTCTCTTGGCTATGAGCTATTCAACCAAACCAAACTAAGGGACAATGCTATGCTGAATATCGATCTAATGCAAAACCTAATAAACCTCTGACCACAAAACTAGAGTGATGATTAATGGAGGCACCAGAAGGCTAAATGGAGGAAGAATGTGCTGTGGCATCATGAATCACCAAGGACAAGTAGGTGCAAAAGTGGTTTGTCTCTTAGGCTACCACATGGCTAGTTTTCTGTTTCGATAAAGGAGTAAATGACGGGTTTTCCTTTTATTCTATTTTGAATTTTGGAAGAGAAAATTAAGGAGGAGAATTACTTACATTTAATAAATGATAAACAACTTGAACTTAATAAGAAAACCATTTTAAGTTTACTTAATCAGCTTTAAACACTTAATTCACAAAATTTTTCTCACCTCATTTAAACATAAGCATTAATACTTAATTCATTAAAGGATAAAATTGAAATTCTTATAAGGAAAAGGCATCTTTCAAAATATAAAAATTTTCATACAAGAGAGAAGAAGAAGGAAGTAAAGAAAGGGATCATTTCCCATGGTCCAATCGACTGAAGGGTAAGTAAGTGGCGATAGATTACCCTGTCTTAGGAACAATTGAGATAGTCATATGAGGTTTTGGTAGGGGGAGCTTCTAGCAAGATTAGAAAAAGGCACCTGAGGATAGTCATGGTAATGGAAGGAAAAAGAAGGAAAGAGCACTATGAGCCAATCTATTTCACTGAACAAGATTTTTGAGATACTGATAGGGATCATGATGATTCGATAATAACTTTAGCCCTTCTGTATAACTTCATTGTCAAGCGAATACTAGTTGATTAGGGAAGTTCCATAAATATTTTATATATATATATATACTACTAATGCTTTGAATATTCCCATAAGCATGTATAAACCTTACACAGATGTTCTAGTTAGTTTCACATGAGGGCAAGTGTAAGTAAATGAGACAATGACTCTAATGTTGACGCTGGGAAGCTAGCCATTAGCAAAAAATCTGGGTGGTATGTTCCTTATGGTGGCCATCCCAAATAGTGCCTATAATGCTATTTTGAGATAACCATTATTAAACCAAGCTAGAGCTATTGTCTCCATCCCCCATTTACTAATGAAGTTTCTAACAAAAAGAAGCATTGGGGAAGTATGGGCTAATCGGCAAGTTGCCTAAACATGATACATGGAAAGTTTAGCCAAATCTTAAGGAAGTACTAGTGGAAAAAAACTGGCACCTAAGAAGAAAAGTGAGTGTCAAATGCTAGATTCTACCTCACTAGACATTTGGCAAGATAACCTTTACTGACCAGAGCCCAGCTTCGACATATAAGAGATAAGGATCTTTTAAGTAATGATGAAAGAATAGTCAACATCGGGGCATATTGGAAGTTATTGATAAAGCTCTTACAAAGTCATATTAAGATGTTTTCCTGGACACCAACTAACATGCCAGGAATTGACCCAGAGGTAGCTTGCCACAAGCTTTTGATCTATTCGTGCATAAAGTCTATTCAGTAGAAGAAGAAAAACCATTGGCCAAAGTGACAAAAAGTAATAAAAAAAAGAAATAGACAAGTTACTGAAGGCAAGGTTCATTAGAGAAGTCTCATATACTACGTGGTTAGTAAATGTGGTCTTGGTGAAAAAAAGCTATAGGAATGTGGAAAATGTGCATAGATTTCACTAATCTTAATAAGGCCTGTCCTAAGGACTCATATCCATCCCTTGAATATTGATAAACTAATAGATAGGAATAGTAATGTTACCACCAACTATGATTATTTAACAATTTAAGTACAGTTGATATAGTGAATTCACAATCAAAATATGGCTTTGGGGATGGAATTTATGGTGTTGCACTATGGGCTTCAAAGTTCTAAGCTCCAGTGATATATTTTCAGGGTACAATCGATTGAGGGTGCATCCTGAGGATGAAAGCAAAATAATGTTCATCACTAATAAAGGGACATTATGTTATAGAGTTATGTCATTCAATTCAAAAAATGCAAGAACAACTTACTAAAGAATGATGAACAAGGTTTTTGTGAAATAGATTGGGAGGAATATGGAAGTCTACATAGATTATATGATTATTAAGTCAAGAAGCATAAAGCAACATTAGCAAGATCTTAAAGAGACTTTTACAACTCTAAAGAAGTTTTGAATGAGATTAAATCCAAAAAAATGTGTGTTAAGGGTAAAGGTTGGTAAGTTCCTAGGTTTCATAATCACCGAATGAGGTATCGAGGCCAACCCATCTAAGTTTCAAACCATAATTAACATGGGAAGCCCAGCAATATTAAAGGAAGTGCAAATACTAAATGAAATGGTGCATCCTCTCATACTTTATGTCCAAGTTAGTCAATAAACATGTTTCTTTCTTTAAGTTGCTTAAAAATGTTAAGACTTTTGAATGGACTAATGATTGTGAACAAGTTTTCAAAAAGTTAAAAAAATATCTAGCCACACCAACTATACTTACTCGACCAAAGCCAGGGGAAACATTATACATCTACTTAATAGCAATAATAGAAATGGTAAGTTTAGTGCTTAACTGGGAAAAATGAGAAGGAACAAAAATTGGTATACTTCAAAAGTTACATACTACATGGTGCTAAAGTTAAATACTAGAAAATAGAAACATTGGCTTTCACTTTGTAGACGATGTCCAGGAAATTAAAACCTTATTTGTAGAGCCATCATATTGTCGTTCGAACAGATGCTCCAATTTGATAGTTTTTACAAAAGCCTAACCTAACAAGGCAATTAATGGCTTGGGCAGTAAAGTTTTCTAAGCATAGACTCGCTTATAAAGCAAGGAAGGCAGTCAAAGCTCAGACATTAGCAGATTTTGTGGTTAAGTTAGCAAAAAGGGGAGAGCCTAGATTGGAAAGCCTAGCATAGACATTGTATGTAGATGGTTCATCGAACGGTGAAGGCAGTAGAGTAGGGGTGATCTTAAAAGGGCCCGCCAACTTGGTCTTAGAGTACTCATTGAAATTTGATTTTAAAGTAACAAACAACCAGGTAGAATACAAAACACTATTAGTAGGGTTTAAATTGGCAAAAGGAGAAAGGGTGAAGTCTTTGAAAGTCTTAAGAAATTCTTAATTAGTAATTATCTAAGTCAAGGGAGATTATGAAGTGAAAGTCAATGCTAACAAAATATGCAGGCATAGCCAAAAGCTTGTTGAAAGAATTCAAGATTGAACTCACAAGGATCCCAAGGGAAAAGAATAAGCTTGTAGATGCATTGCTAAGTTGGCCAGTGCTAAGCAGTAGTGAATAACAGAATGATAATTCAAGAAATATTGTAAGCTCTTTACACAGATGAAATAATGTATACAAAGAAGGAAGAGTCATGGATAACTCCAATCATGATATTCTTGGAAGAAGGATGATTACCAGAGGATAAAAAAGAGGCTAAGAAGGTTGAGCAAGAGCAACACACTTTTCAGTAGAGGAATGGTAGTTGTATAAGAAAAGTTTTTCCTTTCCATCGTTGCATTGCCTCCATCTAGGAGGCCTTAAAACTACTATAAAGCTGTAAAAAAATGCCAGAAATTCATATAAGTTCAAAGATAGTCGGCTATTGAGCAAATGTCCATCTTCACTCCCTAGTTGTTTAACCAATGGGGGATTGATTTGCTAGGTCCTTTCCTGATCACTCTAGAATAGTTAAAATATATGGTGGTGGTGGGAGAGGCAGATTACTTTGCTAAGTGGATAAAGGTAGAGTCCCTTGCAATAATAACCTCAAATAATGTGCAAAAGTTTGTATGAAAAAACATCATTTAGTGGTAGAACCTCTAAAATATGAAGCTCAGCATAAGAAAAGTACTAATGACTTATTGCCAGTGTGGCCACCCCACAGTACTCATATCCCATAATGGAAAGTAATTCACCAACGGCAATTTCCAAGAGTTCTACCTACGGTATATTTAGATCTATACACCTATTATGAAAATTCAAATCTCACACTTTTCAAAATAAAGGTTAGGGGTTAAATGAAAATTCACCTTTGTTAAGTACCCTCAATCGAACGGGGTAAGTCGAACTAGCAAATAGGATCATTCTCGATTGGCTATGAAAAAGATTGGATGAAGCTAAAGGAAAAAGGGTCAAGGAGTTATCAAGTGTTCTGTGGTCTTACAAAATGACTATACATTTGGCTGCAAAAGAGACTCCTTTTAGGCTTACTTATGAAAGTGAGGCCATGCTGGCAATAGAGTTAGGCCAATGCTCTAAGCAAAGCAAATGGTACAAACTGTAGAAAAATGAAGAAAGGAGAAGAGAGGAACTCAATATGCTAATTGAAACAAGGGAAATGGCTTACCTTTGAAATGAGTAGTATAAAGCAAAAATCAATCAGATTGTGAATAAGAAAATGAAGAGTAAAACATTTGTGAAGAGAGATTTAATGTTGTGAAAAGTTGACAAGCCACAAAAGGTGTAAACTAAGGGGAAGCTAGCAATTACGTGGGAAGGACCATTCAGAATACAAGAAAGCCTACTTAATGGGGCCTATCGACTAGAGACTATTTAAGGGAAAACCCTTCCTTGAATGTGGAATATAATATAATTGACAAAGTACTATGTATAAATCCAATTGTGTATTCAAAACAATGAAATGAGAAAGTTGATTATGCTCTTATATGTTTCTAAAGATTGAGTAGATTCCTCAATATAATTAAAACCTGAGCAAATCCTTTAGTACACGAAAAGCTTGAGCAAATCCCTCAACATAATCAAAACCTAAGCAGATCCCTCGATACAAGAAAAGCCAAGCAGATCCCTTGGCATAATTAAAACCCATGCAAACCCCTTAGTACAATTGAAGCTCAAGCAAATCCTTCGACACAATTTAAATCCAAGCAAACCCCTTGGCATAAATAAAGTCTAAATGAATCCCATATACTCCCTACTATAAAACAAGGAATTGTCATATAGTGATGTTTAAATAAAGGCAAAAGTAAATTAAAGAATGATGAGTATTAAAAGTCATAGGGCTCATCAAAAGCATTAGTAAACATAAAAAATGAAACAAAACAAAGCATGAATTTATGTGGCCACATGTCTTATTTTTTATAAAAGGCATAATTAAAACCCAAGCAAATCTCTCAGTGCAATAATCATGTAGCCCATTGAAGGCTTGGTCGAATGGAGAAATCATTAATTCTAATACAATAAAGTCATTCGGCAAAGTAGAAGAAGGAGCTATAAAGGAAAATGCTTATACAAATATCATGCAAAAACTAATTTAGTAAATAAGCAAGAATGTGCAAAAAGAGTTTGAAGGATCAATGTGAGAATAAAGTGAATTCATTAAGTTAGCCAATCAACATAGTTCATACATATAAAAAAAACAATACAACAACAAAGAAAAATAAAGTTATTACAACAAAACTAGCAACAAGATAGAGCAAGCAAAAACCATTAGCAACACCCGGGCAAAGTTAATCTTGAGATGAGCCCCGCAAAATCTTATCCAAGGTCTTGTCCTGATTGGTCTTTGTCAAGTCAAACGTCACGCTAGGGTTAAAGTGTTGAATTTGATGAATGGCCTCTTTAAACCCAAAGTGCATCATGGGAAAGGGCAAATCTCTAGCCTCCTTCACAGCTTTTAGAAGCTTATTTTTAAAGGCTACCTTGTTGTCCTTTCACATTTGCCGCTTGACCTCTAGCTCCTTCACCAAGTTCTCATTTTGTTTCTGCAAGGCATTTGTGAGCTTAGCCTTTGAAAGCAAGGTATCCCATTCCTTTTTGAGCTCAGTGACTCTTGGTTTCCATCATTTTGGCCTCAAGATTACTTTATAGCTCGACCATGACCCTGGGCTTAGTCTTAGCCAGCTCTCTTTCACTCCTGGTAAAGGTATACACTACGGCTAAAAAAGTTGTGATTGAGCAAATAGTCTAAGTAGTAGAGGACTTTAAGAAGCGTAAAGGTCCATGGTCTAATAGGAAGTCTTCTGCACCATCTTTGTCAAGTAGAAAAAGTGAATGATTGGGTAAAAAGGCATTGTAGCCAGCATTCTTGTACCATAAGCTATTCATAACATCAAATGGTAAATTATCCCCTTCAGGAGCAGTGATCAGCTTCAGCTCTTCTTAGGTAAAAAGGCACCGTAGCCGGCATTCTTGTACTATAAGCTATTCATAACATCAAATGGTAAATTATCCCCTTTAGGAGTAGTGATTAACTTCAACTCTTCCCAAGCTCCTATCTTCACCTTTTTAGCTGCAAAGTTAGGGACCTCAAAAGAATTTCCTTCCTTGCCTTTGTTGGATTCTTTAGAGGAAGCTTTTTGATTCCCTGATGACAAGGTTTTACTTTGTCCAGAGGCAATTTTAGGTCAATTGGAAGGGTAGGAACTGTAAGCTATATCAATAGGAGGAGCTAGTTTGAGTTGTATGGTTAGGGACATTGTTGGTTTCTCTTTGGCTAGGTCTCAGGTGCAAATTTTGGCTATACACTTGTCTGACATTTTTAAGTGATGGATCTATATAACTTCATGATTCAACCAGCAGTCTGCAAGCAACAAATGCAAGGGTTAAAAAGATGAAATCAAATAACAACAATATAATAAAGAGAAAGCAACATACAAACCATAGATTAAGTGTCAAAAAGGCTAAGTGCTAGCAATCGAATGATGAGATCCTAATTAACAATTGAAAGATCTTCGAAAGAACTTCCCTAAGCTGGTTTGGTGGGTTTGGACCATTTAGGAGGATAAATCGATTTTCTATCCTAGAGAAGGAATGAGTGGAAGCCTTCAACCGCTTGAATTTTAAAGAAAAAATGTTTCCAAGTACAAATGTTGATAAGCATATTCCCGATGAAAACAAGGTTTGGTTGCTGAAGGAAGTGAACCTAACCCCTATTTTTCTACTGAGAATAAGTGAAAAAGTAAAAAAATGACTCCACAGTAAGAACGAGGTGAAGTCGAAGGCTTAGAACTTCAAAGCACAAAATGAAGGCCCAAACATTCCAAGTCAATTGTGAATGTAAACATTCACAACCCGTAGAATGTTCTTCTGAAGGAACGTTCTTCTGAAGGGTATAGAAAGGAGGACAGACGTGCAAATGATCAATTATGTCCCTATAAAACATAATAAACGAGGAAGTATTGTAGTTACATGCCCGCTCATCCTCTTAAGCATGCTAGAAGACAATCCCTTCAATAAATTCCTTTTGAATATGGACTTTTTCTAGTTCATCGATCACTTCGGGATCTCATTCAGACGAAGTAACTACCCACTTAACATCTGGGTGTATGTCTCTAGGCTATCAAGAACAGCATCAATTAAATGCACTCGTTCTTGTCCGTGCTCATCATAGGATCATTTAGCTATGATTGTTTGAAAAGGACAAGCTAACTAGTAAATAATATTTTCAAGAGAATATTCCCCAAGGTCAAATAAAGGGTTACACTAAAAAAAAGTAGTTTAGCGACCGAAAATTTCAGTCTCTAAACCATGGATTTTGATCGCAAACTATTTTAGCGACCGAACAGCCACCAAAACAAAGGAGTGGCTAAACACTAGTCACAGTACATTCAACAACCGAACTTGATTCAGTGGTAGAATTTAGCAACTGAAATATGTAGTGACAAATTCGATCGCTGAGCTCCTCCAAATTTGGTGACAATTTAACTGTTTGCCATTAAATTATTTGGTGACAGTTTGATCACTGAGTTGATAACTGAAATTTTCAGTCACTAATTTGGTCACAAAATTAGTAACATGTAAAAAAAAATTTAGTCACAAATTCAATCTGTAACCAGTGAATTTTAGTGACTATTTCAGTCACTGACACCTGATTGTCATATAAAAATGCTACAAATCCAATCCAATACCATCTAAAACCCATTCAATTCTAGTGTATAACAAAATCAATCAATTAAACATTAAAAGTAAATTGAATGCACAAAAAATATCCAAATTAAAGTAACAATAAATCCAAAAATGTGACAATAAATCTAACTCAATACAAATCTAATCCAAGTAGAAAACTAATCAGTCACATATA
>JANHAO010026237.1:0-11156 GCA_026873985.1 Saraca asoca | reverse complement strand
TTATATCTAAACGCACAGAATGTATAGTCTAGGATGTACTAGAACTCAATCAAATTGGTCTAGGGCACCCATCCAGACTAACAATATATTGACATGGCTATTAAATCTATTGGAGAGACAAGAGGGAGAATATCTATTGGAGGGATAAGGCGATTGGAGCTCTGATACTAATTTATAAACTAAGTAGTAAATTGCCTAAAGAAAGTTGTTCATATATCCAACTCTCAATTCATTTGTATGTCTTTAATTGATTGAATTGTAAGTGTTTGACTTAAATGCTTTATATAAAGAGAATTTGTTGATTTGATCAAAATGTCTCTTTGTCAAAGAATAACAATAAGTCATTCTTATTGATTGATTGTGATTATAAAAGTGATAGTTTTCTCATATATTTAGACTTTAAATTGATGTGGTTTGGAAACCACCGATATGGTGGTTCTTCATATTGATTGCGTTGGATAGTTAATGACCCTTTACATAAATATATATATATATATATATATATGCATGTATATATACACACACACACACACACTAAATAGCAAATTCATTGTGAGTATAATTATTTAATTAGTGATTGAGGTTATTGCCATATAAATCCAAAGTTGTCATATATGGTAAATTAGTAAGCCAGAATTGGTTGAACTATAAATTATTATATTTTATTAAAACTGTTTGTGAACCATATGATATAAATTGTATTTAATGTAGTGATTTATTTACTGGGTTTTATTGAAACTCATTATGTTTTCTTGGAAAAAAATGTTTTAGTTTCAGGTTTACCTATTCAATTGGTAGTTGTATTGTATGCATACACATGTGTAAAGTTGGTTTGGAACAGTTGAGATTATTTTTGTGTTTGGTAAATATGTGTAGAGCTCTAAACTATTTTTACAAGCTATTGGAAGGGCGTGTGACCCTAGAAAACGTCTGAAAATAGAGAAGACAATGTCAAAATTTTGATAAAATATTTTCTTTAGTAAAACTGAATTTTCAAATATTTTGAATGGATTTTCAATTATCATTTTTCTTTAAGTAATAAGAATTATGCATTGTTAAAGTGTGTCAGACTTGTAGGTTGTCATCACTAGATGTCTTCCTATGCCGATAGCCTAAGTATGTTGAGTGCAACTAAGATTTTCTCTTCACCACTATATCACAATTAATTAATAGTTTAAATAGGTTATTTTTAACTGAACTATACAATAGAAAATAAAGAAAAATATTTTGACCTCTTTTGAAATGTCCAAAGCTATGTGGACTTTTTCTTTATTTTTAGAACCTGCACAGATCTTCTTTAAATGGTGTATTTTTGTTACATTTTCTCTCATTTTAGTCGGTGTTTATAATTTTTCTCACCGTCCTTACTTCTGTTGCCACCATTTTTGTCCTCTCCATTAGAAAACAATTTTTTGCTTTTAAAATTTGGGTCATAGTTTAACACATATTCAATAAAATCTGTAACGGCATGTATTCTTGTAAATTTTATGAAAAATCTTTATAAATTTTCATAATTTTTATTAAAAATTATAATTTTTATATAAAAATTTAAAAAAAAAAAAATTATACAACTTTGAAAATTGTAGATTTTTGCTATCATCCAAGAGTTTTTTAAGATTTCTTCTCTCCTTCATTCTTTTGATCTTTGATCCATCATTGGCCCCATTGTCCGGCGTTTTCTCTAGTTCTTTCTACTGGAAGGTTTGTCTATTGCAGAGGGTGGTTTAGGTGTACTTATTTTCTAAAGCTGTAACTTGTCAGGTTGTAAACTCAAATGCTCTGTCGTTAGAGTCTCAACTAATGTGGTTATCCATGGGATAAACCCACTACGGTTGCCCCTAGTTTGGGAGGGGCAATTTGTTTTCTGTGATTTTTACCTCTTTTTATTTTTAAATAAAAATAAATAAATGATTATCCATTAGTTAATTCAATATGATTCTTATTTGATATTGTTAATAATAATCTAATCCACATTTACTTAAAAACTAAAATAAATGGATATGGAAAAGTAAATGAATATGGATTACAATATTCAATTCATAGTCTTTTTCACAGTAATAATTTCTACTAACATATCATATTATTTTATTACCATAGTGTATCTTTAATTTATATTATCATATTTTTTTAAAAAAAAATAATCATTAGAGGGCATTTTAGTTTAACTAAGTGTTTTAAATTTATTTATGACAATTTTTTTTTTTGACCTTTGATATCTAAGAGTATTTTTGTGAAATTAATTACTTCTTAAACTTATACAATCTTCTTATTCAATATGATAACAAACAAAAGATAGGATAATTTATATATATATATATATATATATATTTGTGATAACAAGAATAGTAAGCCACTTAACACACATATACACATACTCAACACGGAGAAAATCTCAAGATAATATTAGGTGTCACTATATCACTAAGAGCATTAGTATATGATAATTTTATATAAACCATTATTTTAGATAGTAACAAATTAAATATAATATAGTATATCAATTTATCTTATACATATATGATATTATATAATAATTCTTATGTTATATTATTCGGTATGCCAAAACCTTGAAAATGTTAAATGGTGTTTGACCCCAAGACGGTATAGTGTTCCTTACTCGTATGAAAAATGGCTCAAGAAAGGCCTATGAACTAATTAGACACAACGCAATTTTGCTTAGATATGTCTTTCACTAAAAACATGCAAATCTTAATTGTTAATCTTATTTTATGTAATAAGTTTGGAAGGTTGTGTGGAACAAATGTCTTCGACTAATATCAAGAAATTTTTCATTGTCCAGAGAAACAATTTTTCTCAAATGTTTCTTTTCTATTAATGTCATAATTTATTGTATAAAAATTTCATATAAACTAAATTATCCTTTACTTAAATAATAAGTTAAGAATCAAAATACATACAAAAAATAAGTTTCATTTTATTCTTAAAATAATGTCTAAAATTATTCTATAACATTTAATACAATCTACTTTATTACTAAATTCATATAAATTAATTAAAATTATGTTAATTAAAAAATGATCAATTATAAAATATAAAAAAGAATGGCAAAATTAGTAGACTGAATTAAGGCCGAGATCTCAATACATTGTTAATTATCTAAGGTATCACACCCAAAACATTTAAATGATATTGAACCATTAGATAAATCATTTATTAAATAGATGACTTGGTTTAAGTTTCTAATAATCTAATATACAT
This sequence comes from Saraca asoca, assembly GCA_026873985.1. Taxonomy (NCBI): domain Eukaryota; kingdom Viridiplantae; phylum Streptophyta; class Magnoliopsida; order Fabales; family Fabaceae; genus Saraca; species Saraca asoca. Next base: position 7,937 of record JANHAO010026237.1, on the reverse strand, counting down.
ATTTTTAATTATTGAGGGTTAAATGTTAAATTTGTCAAAAAAAAAATTAAAATCAAGAAAAGCTCAATTCTTGTATCTAATTATGTGAGCTATTTAAAATTATATTGCGTCAATTTTTCATCAATATTTAGTTTTTTATAATTAATTTTTGAAATTATGATTCATATTAACTTATTAATTTAATTGGATGAGAAATTGGGATGACAATTAATTTTATTAGGCTAAAGAATTATGATGATAATTTGTTTGATTGTATCACGCAATTAAAATAAATAAAATAAAATATATATTATGGGATTTTTTTTGAATTATTGATTTTAATGGGATAATGCTATAAATTGGTAAACAAATATTAAAAGGTTATGTGATCAATATTTTGACATAAATGACACAATGTTTTAAAACTCTCAAATACGGTGCTTATGCCCCAGAAAAACTTTTAGAATGTGAAAGTATTGCCCTTGAATTTAATCACAAATTAATACATTAAGAAAAATATTCGATATGAATTTAATAAAAATTATTATTCAATATCAATAAAATGATGAAAACTCTTAAAAATTTGTTTATACCACAAATGACATCTTAAACAACTAGCATACGTTAAACAAATGATAATTCATGAACCATCTACACAATAAAATGATTAAACTTCAAATATGTATAAAATACAACTTTGTATAAAATTTGAAAATATTAAATTTAAGTAAATAACATTCTTAAAAACATGTTTCAAATATTCGTTTGCCCTTGGTTAAATTTTATAGTGTCGCCTGAAAATTTTAACTTAACAGGTATTATTCCACAATAAAGTAATGCCCCTTCCTTTTCTGCACAATAAATTGGCTAATTTGATTCTTCCATCAGTATTTTTGTTAGTGAATTAATGACCAAATAGATAGAAGGACTAAAATAATAGACAAATAATATGTGAGAAATGAAATTAATACTAAAATTTCATGAGAGACCAAGTGCATTTGTGAGAGACTAAAATATGTATTTAGTTTTTAGATATGTTCACCTATTATAAACAAAAGTAAAAATTAAAATTAAATTAATTTATAATAATTTAAATATTGTTTTTGAATAAACATTTAAATATGAATTTTTATGCATATATTCATCCACAAATAAAACTTTTGAGTTTACAACAAGTTACTAAAAAATTACAAATACATATATATGTATTTATAAATATATTTTGAAAATTAACATTTAAATTATTATAAATTAATTTACTTTTAATTTTTTATTTTTTTATATATATAAGATAGGATGATAGTCTAAAATTATAATTTACACAGATAATAACTGTTGGAGGGATAAGATGATTGGAGCTCTGATACTGATTTGTAAATTGGGTGGTAAGTTGCCTATAGAAACTTGCTCATGTATCCAACTCTTGGTCCATTTTGTGTGCCTTCAATTGATTGAAGTGAAAGTGTTTGACCTAAATGCTTTATGTAAAGAGAATGTATTGATTTGATCAAAAGGTCTCTGTTTGCCAAAGAATAACAGTAAGTCATTCTTATTGATTGATTGTGATTATGAAAGTGATAGTTTTCTCATATATTTAGACTTTAAATTGATCTGTTTAGAAACTACCAATATGGTGATTTTTCATATTTATTGCATCTTTATATACACACACTAAATAGCAAATTCATTATGAGTATAATTATTTAATTACTAATTGAGGTTACTGTCATATAAATTTATAGTTGTCATACCCAGTAAATTAGTAAGCCAGAATTGGCTGCATTGTAAATTATTGTATTTTATTAGAATTGTTTCAAGCCATATGATACAAATAGAATTTAATGTAAACAATTTATTTATTATGTTTCATTGAAACTCAATACATTTTCTTAGAAAAAAATATTTTAGTTTTAGGTTCACCAGATATTGTGAAAATTTTAGGATGAGAACTGAAGACATAAAACTGGGATATTCAATTGGCAGTTGTATTATTTGCAGACATATGTATAAAATTGATTTTGAATTGTTGAAATTATTTTTATGTTTGGTAAATATGTGTAGACCTTTGAACTATTTTTACAGGCTGTTGGAAGGGCCTGTGACCCTAGAAAACATCTGAAAAATAGATGAGACTCTGTCAAAATTTTGATAAAATATTTTCTTTAGTGAAACTAAATTTTTCATACATTTTGAATGAATTTTCAATTATCATCTTTCATTAAGTAATGGGAATTATACATTGTCAAAGTGTGTCAAGCTTGTAGGTTGTCATCACTGGATGTCTTTCTATGCCAGTCGTGCCTTAAATTGGGGCAGGACAAATTTAAGTACATTGAATGCAACTAAGATTCTCTCTTCACCATTGTATCAAAATTAATCAATAGTTTAAACATGTCATATCACAGTAATAATTACTACTTTTTCCATATATAGTAGTAAAACATATTATATTATTTTGTTATCATAATGTATCTTTACTCTATATTATCATATTTTTTAAAAGAAAACTTAATCATTAGAGGGCATTTTAATTTAACTATGTATTTCAAATTTATTTATGACAATTTTTTTTTGCCTTTGATATCTAGGAGTATTTTTGTGAAATTAATTATTTCTTAAATTTATACAATCTTATTTAATATGATAACAAACAAAAGATTGGATAATTTATATATATATATATATATGTATATATATTGTGATAGTAGAAGTGATAAGCCACTTAATATACACATACACACACTTAATGCTCTAGTTTGAACCTAGGATATTAAAAAGAAGAAAACCCTAAAACAATTTAAGGTGTCATTGCACCACTAAGGGTGCTAGCATAGGATAATTTTATATAAACCATTATTTTAGATTGTAACAAATCAAATATAGTTGAAAATAATCTAAACTAGATTTAGAAAAAAAATGATAAAGGCCAAAGCCTTAAATTATGGAAACTAAAACTTCAATTGTAACAATATAAGGCTAGAGTTTAAGATAAGCCTTAATTTTTTTATTTTTGGAATGCAGCAGATAAAGTTTAGTGAAGATAATATTGATTTGTTAGGATAAAGTTGAAGATTTTTCTTCTTATTTTATTAGTTTAATTTTGCCTATAAATATAGCTTGTTTTAGTTTTTATAAAGGAATCAAAAGGTGAGGAAGAGAACTAAGCTAGCAAACTTGTGAGTTAGATAGAGTGTAGTGTTTCTTTGTATATTGAGTTAAAGTTATCATCCAAAAATTTCTTTTTTCTCATATTCTTCTTTTAGTTTTTAATTCCAACATATAGTATCAGGAGCCAGGTTGTGAAATGGTGTCAAAAGTGATCCATTTGCAGCTTTCTAAATTGAATGGCAAAAATTATGACAATTGGAGAGACTAGTTGAGGGTATTCTTCAAATCCTATGATTTGTGGAATTTGGTGGAGACTGGTTATACCAAAGCATAACACCAAAAAGAGTTTGATGCATTAGAGAAAGATAAGAAAGATGCATTGGTGGAGACTTAAAAGAAGGACCAAAAGGCATTATATGCAATTTTTCAAGCTATTGAGGAACCAATATTTGGAAAAATATCATGTGTGAAAATAGGAAATGAGGCATGGGATATTTTGCAAAAATCCTACAAAGGTGATGATTATGTCAGACAAGTGGGACTACAAACACTATGAGGCAATTTTGAGTCATTAAGCATAAACGACTCATAATCAATTTCAACCTACTTTGATCCAATTCTGTTCGTAGTCAACTAATTGAGAGTCAAAGGTGAAGAAATTCTAGGCGCTAGAGTTGTAGAAAAGATTCTGTGATCTTTAACTATAAAGTTTGATTATATTATTGCAGCGATCGAAGAATCACAAATTACATCAACCATGTCAATGGAGAGATTAATGGGTTTGTTATATGCAAATGAGCAATAGATGAATCAGAAAGCTATAAGCTCAAGTCCCAAGCAAGCTTTGCAAAGCATGATGAATCACCAAAATCACGAAAGGCACTAAGGCAACCGAGGTCATGGTGGATGAGGACGAGGAGAAGGATGAGGACGTGGAAGAGTTGGATATTTTAATTTCACTAATAAAGAAAAATCAAGTTATATCTATTTTCAAAAACATCAAGGAGGTCACAATGGAACGGGTAATAAATCCAATGTTCAATATTTTAGATGCAATAAATATGGACATTATTGAAATGAGTACCATACCAAGATACTAGAAGAGTCTATGAAGCATGCAAATACCACAGATGTGGAGGAGAACTTGGTGCTCGCATGCAAATCAAATGAGCTAGATATGGAGTATACAGATACATGGTATCTTGATACTAGGTGTAATAATCATATGTGTGGAAAGAAAGAGCTTTTCTCATATATGGATGAATTTGTACGTGGAAAAGTAAATTTTAGAAATAAATCCAAAATTCCTATTATGGGCAGAGGTGATATCAGCTTTAAATCCAAATATGGTACAAATGTTACTATTGTTGATATTTATTTTGTGCCAGGTCTTTACTGGACCTTATTTAGTATTGGCCAACTTTTTGAAAAAGGATACAAAATTGATATCCTGAATAGAATTTGTATAATCAAAGGCAAAAATGACAAAATGATTACAATAATGCAGATGACAAAGAATCGGATGTTCCCTCTCACCTTGCAAATAGGAACATTGATGAATTTTTCAATGATTTTGAAAGATGAAGAATGGCTATGGCATTTTATGTATGGTCATTTGAACTTCCATGGGCTAAAACTATTTGCTTAGAAAAAGATGGTAATAGGCTTACCAATAATTAAAGCTCTTGATCGACAATGTGTAGGGTGTATTCTTAGAAAACAACACACAGATTCCTTTCCAATTGGAAGAGCTAGAAGGGCCAAGCAACCTTTGGAGTTAGTACACACAGACATCTGTGGCCCAGTTGAGGTAGAATCACTTGGATGTAAAAGGTACATTTTAATCTTTATGAATAATTTTACTAGAAAAACTTAGGTATATTTTCTTAAAGAAAAATCAGAGGCCTTTGAGAAATTTAAAGAATTTCATACTTTTGTGGAAAAACAAAGTGGTTATTATGTAAAAACCTAAAGATCTGATACAGGAGGAAAATTCACTTCAAATGAATTTTCAAATTTCTGCAAAAGCCTAGGGATTTAATGTCAATTGACAGCTAGTTATACACCTAAACAAAATGGCATAGTTAAAAGAAAAAATAGAATAATTTTTGAAATGGCTAGGAGCTTATTGAAAACTAAAACTATGCCAAAGCTTTTTTGGCAGAAGGTGTTGCCTGTGTTATATTTTTATTAAATAGGTGTCTCACAAAAAATGTTCTTGGAAGAACCCCAAAAGAAGCTTAGAGTGATGACAAACCAGAAGTCTCTTTCTTGTGTGTATTTAGATATCTTGCATATCCACATATTTCGGATAAGCAAAGAAAGAAACTGGATGACAAAAGCCAAAAGTGCATTTTCATTGGCTACAGTGAAGTGACCAGGGATTACAAATTATACAATCTTGTAATAAAAGAAATAACTATGAGTAGACATGTCTAGTTCATTTAAGATGAAGCATGGATAGAATGTGAACTAAAGTCAATGGAAATAGAAAGATCTTCACCTAATAGTTTATTCTTTAGAAACTTTTCTCCACCAACAGGAGTTCCAAAGACATCAAAGCATCTTCAATGAACATAAGTGATGCTAGCTCATTTGCAAGACTATGTGGTTACATATGATAATGATAATGAAGATATATCCACTTGTTGTATATGGAAACTGGTTCGAAGAGGCAGTTGAGAAGTCGAACTCATAAGAAGGAAAGGATCGTTGTCTATGCCAGCGAGCTCCCCCAGCAAGCTCCTCCTCACTAGCAAAAGCCTCCTTACCAGCGAGCTCTCTGGCAGGCTTCGCATCAGTGAGCTGCACCTCGCTGGTTAACAACCCAGTAAGAAGAGCACACAGGCAGAAAGCTTCTGTCCCTTCTCAAGCAAAACTAAGATTGCTACCCTATCTCTTCGCTGATGCTTCAAGACTAGGACACCAGTGAAGAAGTCGACGCACGTCCCGCAAGCCAAGAGTAACATCAGGGAACGGTAACTTGCTAAAGCCTACTGCTGACAACAAGGCCCACCTCCGTAGATTATATACTACACACAGCCGGATTGTGGTCTATAACTATCTTTTCTATTTATTACTTGATGTAATGCAACTATAGCTTGCAATGAATACATGCCCCCTTACTCCTTCTATAAAAAGAAGGCCCGACGGGTAAAAAGGAAAGAGGGGAGACCAATCCTTGTAAACAGAAATCTTGTTAAAGTTATATAAATATCTACCGTGGACGTAGGGTCCGGCAAGATCTGGATTACGTAAAACTGAGTGCCTTCCCTCATATTCTTTCAACCATCTACTCTGTTTGCAAACCAAGAACAGGTCTGGGATCCCAAAGAATCCCCCGTTGGCTGAAGTTTGGGATATAACCAAAATCCGACATCAACACCACTGATGAAACTATTGTGAACTTTTGCGTATTTGTAGATTGTGACCCAGTTTCCTATAAAGATACAATAACTGATGAACGATGAATTCAAGCAAAGCATGATGAGATTTATTCAATGAAGAAAAATGACACATGAGAGCTAATTACTTTATCACCTAGGAAGAAACCTATTGGAGTCAAATGGGTGTACAAGACAAAGTACAAGCCTGATGGTCAGATGGATTGCTTGAAGGCAAGACTGGTTATAAAAGGCTACAAACAAAAGCCTAGAATTGACTACTTTGAAATATTTACACTAGTTACTAGAATGGATTCTATTCGGATGATTATAGCACTTGCTGCTCAAAATCGATGGAAAATTCATCATATGGATATGAAATCAGCATTTCTGAATGGCTTCCTTGATAAGAAGGTCTATGTTGAGCAACCACCTAGTCACATGAAGAAAATACATAAGAAACAAGTTTACAAATTAAAGAAGGCATTGTATGAGTTGAAATAAAAGCCTCATGCTTAGTATAATGGGAGTGATACATAGTTGCGGCAGAAAGATTTCCAAAAATGCCCTTATAAGCATACCCTATATATATCAAGTCAAAACCTAACAATGATCACATTATTGTTTGTATTTATGTTGATGACTTGATATTTATAGGAAATTGCAAATAGATGTTTCATGAATTCAAGGAGGCAATGACTAGCTAGTTTGAGATGACAGACATGGGATTGATGTCCTATTTTTTAGCCATTGAAGTGTAGCAGACTAAAAATGACATTTTTGTTTTACAACAAAAATGTGCCAGAGATATTTTGAAGAGTTTAAAAATGGATTCACTCAAGCCTATCCAAACACTAGTTGTAAAATGGTTAGAGTTGAAAAAGGAAGAAAGCGGAGAACTAATAAATCCCACATATTTCAAAATCCTAGTTGGCAATCTAAGATATCTGACTTGCACTAGACCAAATATTGCTTATAGTGTGGGGATTATTAGTCAATTCATGGAAGAACCTTGCCAATCACATTTGCAAGTAGCAAAACAAATTGTACGATACGTGAGTGGTACCCATGATAATGATTGGACAAGTGATGTGAAAATTTAAAAAAGCACTTCTGGGTATGCTTTCTTTCTTGGACAAGGATCCTTTTCATACTCCTTAAAGAAATAGCAGGTTGTTGTGCTTTCCACAGCAGAAGCAGAGTATATGTGATGTGTGTTTATTTTACACCACAAGTGCACGGAGTAGCTGTAGTAGAATCCGACGAATACAGGTCATGTCCCACAGGGATCTTTATTATCAACTACCAGATATTTGCAATTTAAGATGCCTAAATCAAATAAGAACAACAAAAAGAATAGAAAGATCTAATGTAAAAGCAGCAGGCAAATAATAAGCAAAGTATAATAATAAAGGCCTAGGATTGAGGTTTCACCACAATTATGTTCTTTAATAATTAATTGAGTTA
>JANHAO010026236.1:0-11140 GCA_026873985.1 Saraca asoca | reverse complement strand
GAAATGCATCATGAGTACTTTGCATATTAAAAAGAAGGAAAAATGTAAAATACCCTTTTTAACTTTAGGATGGTTAGATTTTGCCCCCAACAACTTTGAAAACTTAGAAATCAAACTGTTAAACTATATAAAACTTGAAATTAATATCCATTATCTATTTAATTAACTATTTTATTAAATTATATGATTTATTCATAAATTTTTTAAATAAGAGCTATAATATTATTGTATCTTGATTTATCATGTAATTTTTTCACTCATAATAAATATCTTAATTCATTTTCAAGTATTTAATTAAAATTCTATATATCTAATTTAATTTTTATTAATTATATAATATATAAATTATGTACGAAAAAATATCATGATAAACTAATAATATAATAATATTATGATTCTTGTTTAAAAAGTTTATGAAAAAATTATGTAATTTAATAAAATGATTGATAAAGTAGATAGTGAGTGTTAATTCTAAGTTTCATATAATTTAAGTGTTTGATTTCTAAATTTTCAAACAAAATGGTATCCTTCCTTATTATATTAACAAGTTTATTTATGTTATATGTGAAAATCGGAATATCCTTAATAGGATAGTAGATAAGCCCAAGTGCAGCAAGGCCTCAATTCACTACGACGTTTGGAGTGCTAAGTTTTAGCTCACGCCACTAGCGACCTCCTCTACACGAGCTCGCCCAAATAAAAATGAGCTTGACCTCGCTACCTCAGAAGGCAACAGCTTTACCAGACCGAAGGGTTTGGTCCACGAAGTACGACCATTAACCCAGGAGCTCGTTAAGCAGGAAACTAGCATATGTATTCCCCAGCAGACACATGGGGCCCATTCACAGAAGACAATCTGTAGAAGCTGACTTATAGGATTTTAGTCAGTCCATCCTGTCTTGTACATTAAATGTTTGATGTAATAGATTTACTTTATGTAAAATTACAATTGTAACCTCCTCTCCTCTATAAATAGAAGGAAGGAGATGAACGTTAAAAGAGAGAGGGGGAGGACTAAGGCCACCATATTGAAACTCTATAAAAATATTTCTAGATTAATATATTACCATGGATGTAGGGTCCAATTTCGTCCAGATTTGGCCGAACCACCTTAAAAGTCCTGTGTTCATTGTTGTTCTTCCTCTTCTTCTGGCCTTCTACATTCATTTAGTACATTTGTGGCCAGATTACAACTTGAGATTCGAAAACAATCATCTGTTGACTGGATTTTAGTCTAGAACCAAAACCCACCGTCAACATTTTGGCACTATCTCTAGGGATCTCATTTATTTTCTGGTTTGTTTTTTGCTGTAATGGGTAAGGGAAGAGCCACCAAAGCTTCAAATGCACTGTTTAACCCTCCAGAGGGCTATATACCTACGACAGACTCCTCCACTGCTCTCGTTATTGGTGCTGTTGCTGGCTTGCCCCCAACCAGCTCTATCTAACCCATTGTCATTGCTAATGGCATCGATGGAGTGCAGACTTAGCTTCAATGTCAAAAAAGACTAGAAAATATGATGGGAGAGATGACTAGAGCAATCACAATGCTAGCACAGGGTGTGCAAAGGCAAGTGAAGATCGTAACGCCTGTGAATGTTCACCACTAACAGTTCAGGCAGTGCCAATCAAGAAAATTCTCCACCTCACTGCTCGCAAGAGTAAACTCCAGGTGACAGCTCTTGCGACCATAAGGATCGAAGAATCTAGTAATAATCTAGCTAGCAATCTGGAGCGTGAGTCCCATTGGTCGAAGAGTTATTTCAAAAGATGGCTCAGTTGGAGGAGCACCTCTGAACTCTGAATGATCGAATTTGCTATGATGAGAGGTCACCATTCTTTAAGGAAATTGAAACTCAGACCATCCCACTCAAGCTCAAGATCCCTGCGATCCCATTGTATAATAGGGACTCTGATCCGTACGACTATCTGGATGCATTTAATGTTCAAATGGACTTGTAAACAATTGATCCTGTAAACAATTGATCCTTTGGTCAAGTGCTAAGTCTTCCCGACTATGCTAGGAGTTATATCTCGAGCCTGGTTCAAAAGCCTCCCAACTCACTTGATTTGTAGTTAGGAAAAGTGTCAGCAAAAATTTATCAGCTAGTACCGAGCACTAAAGAGATAACTCGTGCCCCCTGCCATCTCGCCATGATCTTCTAGTGCAAACAAGAGTCACTGAAGGATTACATTGCCAGGTTCAGGCTGGAAGCCAATTCAATGGAGAACCTATCTGAGGAAACCATGTTGGCAATGATCTTTACGGGACTCCATAAAGATGGAAAGCTATACAAGAGCCTATACAAATCCCCGATGAAGGACTTTATCGAGTTTTATGAGCGAGCTGCTAAGTAGATCAAATGGGAAGAAACTTTTGGCTCAGGAAAATCTAACAAGAAGGATGAGGGAGATTGTTCCTCCTATGGCAAGAAAAAAGGCAATGGGGACCAGGGTGATCACTTTACTGAGCGAACCGTAAAGAAGTCCAAGAGGCCTAGAGGTGAGTGACCTCAACATTCAGATCGCCATGAGCAATACAACATCCTATCAGACTCTCAAGATAGGATTTATATGGTAGAAAGGGACAAGGAAAACTTCAGAAGGCCTAGACCTTTGAAGACCCCATTTAAGCAAAGAAATAGAGACGAGTTTTGTGCCTATCACAATGAAGTTAGGCATGGCACCTCGAACTATTGGGCCCTTAGAGACGTAATTGAAGGCCTAATTAAAAGAGGTCGTCTAAAGGAATATGTTGTATGACCTCAGGGTAGCAATCTCAGCATGCCCAGCAAGATGCTAGCCAAGAACTGGGGCACTCGATCAAAATTATATATTGATAATGTATCTTAAAATCAAGAGATGATGTAAATACTTTTTGTTGTCCCTGTCAAAAGTCGTTTGCCAGTTGGCTTGGGGTTATTGTCTTCATACCTCTTTCATTTGCTTCTCACTAGCAAATGTTTGCACTCCCCATAGCTTGCTTACGGTCAAACTCTTTCAAATCTCTCAAGTAACTCTATGCCAATTGTAACCTCTGGTCCAATTGAAGCCCCCAAAGCTCATTTCAAGGATGAATTAATGAAATTATCAGCTTTCTAAGCTAAAGCCCCTCGGAGCTCATTCTAAAGATGAATTAATAATATGCCAATGTAGCTGGGTGCTCACTGAGGCATGATGCTAAAAACATACTCACAATTCCAGTTGAGCTGTGGGCTCGCTGAGGCTTGGAAACGCTAAAAACAAACTTGCATCGCTAGTGCAGCTATGTGCTCACTGAAGCGCAAGGATTGACCAAATTGTTTGCCTAAGGTAGCAAGACTACTAATGTTCACAGCTCTCATGCGATCAAATGTTCATAGCTCTCGTACGGCTTTCTAATTATGCATAGTTTTTGTGCGACTTGCTTATATATATCATATTCATGAGATGTCTTGCTTATTGCTCATAAAGGAGTTTGGCTGATTGGCTATTTAAATATCTCATCACGAACCACAAGAGTTTGCATTATTATCTATGGAACACAAAAGGCTAAGAACAATGAAATAATGGTCACAAAAGATTTTATTCATTAAAGAGACCTCGACCAGGTACATTTACGTCAGAAAGAGTCAAAATACAAGTCAGAAGAAGCTACAACTAGTCCCATCTAGAAGAAAGATTGACACACAAGGGGAAAGCTCCTGCCAATCAGAGAGGGAACAAGCATAGCTTCTCCTTATTCTTCTCAGCCATAGCTTCTCTTCTGATGTCCAAAGAGAGCAACTCAAGAAGTGGCAGGAGCTTGGCCGGTGGGGCAGAAATCTCACGATGAATTCAAGATCCGTATGAGATCTTTCCACATTATCAGAGAATATGTGTCTTTGAAGTTCCTTATACAGCAGGCCATACACACCATAGTAGAAAGATAGAACACCGGAAGTAAAGGAGACTTATTTGGGATATTCATGGTTAGATCACTGAAAAAGTAAAAGAGACTCCTTCTGCCTTAAATAGAGCTAAGCCTAGTCTAACCAAAGAGTCCAAATGAATTCCCCAACCACTTTCATTTATTGCCTCAGAAAGAAACAAGGCCAACTCACCAATGATCACAAGGCATGTATTGTGGGAAGTATGGCCTAGAACAGAGGAAATGACAGATTCGATGAAGACTTTGACTGAACTAAATTTTACAAGTGAACGACCTCCAGCAGATTTTAATTCCCAACCTGCGAAGCGAGCTGAGAGTTGGGGGGCTTATGTTATATGTGAAAATCAGAATATACTTAATAGGTTGGTAGATAAGCCTAAGTGCGACAAGGCCTCAGCTCGCTAGGATGTTCGGAGCGCTATGATTCAGCTCACACTGCTAGCGACCTCCTCTACACGAGCTGGCTCAAATAAAAATGAGCTCAACCTCACTATCTTAGAAGGAAATAGCTCCCCCAGACCGAAGGGTCTAGTCCACGAAGTACAACCATCAACCTGGGAGCTCGTTAAGCAGGAGACCAGCTTATGTATTGCCCAACAGACACATAGGGCCCATTCACAAAAGACATTCTACAAAAGCTGACTTACAAGATTTTACTCAGTCCATCCTATCTTGTACATTAAATATTTGATGTAATAGATTTACTACATACAAAATTACAATTGTAACATTCTCTCCTCTATAAATAGAAGGAAGGAGATGAACGTTAAAAGAGAGAGGGGGAGGACTGAGGCCACCATATTGAAACTCTATAAAAATATTTCCAGATTAATACATTACCATGGATGAAGGGTCCGGTTCCATCCAGATTTGGCCGAACCATATTAAAAGCCCTATGTCCCTTGCTGTTTTTCCTCTTCTTCCAGTCTTTTGCATTCATTTGTTGTATTTGTAACCAGATTACAACTTGAGATCCGAAAATAATCCTTTGTTGACTGGATTTTGGTCTAGAACCAACATCTATCATCAACAATTTATTTTTTAGGTTTATGTGTTTTTCCAAGTCATTAGTTAATGCCAACATGACAATTCCTTTTGATTATATCAATCTTTTTATTATTAATTTAATATGTTCACCAACAATGTGATCCAATTGCTTCAAAAATTAAAATATTAGATGATAAAATTGAAAAAATTTACCTTTAAAAAATGAAATTATAAAAATTAATATATATATTTGTAGGATGAAAATATTAAATTATTCATTTCTTTTTAAAGCCACGGTTGTCCAATCAAAAGGGTATTTTAAACAATGAAGGCATCATTATGGCTAATTTTCTTCTTTTTACCCATTTGATTAGCTAAAATTTTAAAATGTTCATAGTTTTTTTGGGGTGAAAAAAACTCCCCAATATTGCAAGTCTATTTGATGGGTCTATACACATATACTAATCTAAAGTAATATTACTTGAACAAAATAGCTTAATGGATCAAAGTAATTTATGTTTAATTTAAAATTATGGCAACAATATTGTTCTAAATACCAAATAATTTCATAAAAATATGTTACTATTAATCAATTTATAACATATAATTATATGTAGTTTTCTTATAGAAAAATTGCATTGCAAAGCTATACTTAATATGATTTCCAGATTTGTTAGTAACAAAGTAAATTTAGTGGGTTCAAACCACGATCTAAATTATGGTTGTGATTGTGATTGCAATTATGTTGCAATTAGTAAAGTTATGGATAAATATAAAAAAAAATTGTGACAACTGTGTGGTCCGTAACAAAAATATTATGTGCAACAATATTGCGGTTCTAGACCACAATTTAGAACCTTAGTTGAAACTATAAAAAAGATAGGATGCATTCAACATTACATTTAATACATAATAGGATATCAAAATCCATGATAAATATCTCATTTGCAACATTCCTTAGTGTCATGGTCCAACAATTCAATTGTTAGAACATGCATCATTTAGTCCCTTCACTCGGCACTCATTCACTTCGTACTTAAGAATAAGTCAACTAATCGGTCATAGACCATCTTAATTTTGAAAATAATAGACAACACCCACAATTTATTTCACATTAAGGCAACCATAAGCCACAAAACTTATAGTATATAAGCAACCAATTCTTGTATTCTCCCCTACTTGAAAATGTCGATGTCCTCATTGACGACTTAATTTGATACAACTTAGAAAGAATCTTCAATCTACATCCCCCAAGCTCTTCACTCAATTTCTTTTCTGATTGTCTCTTTGTACATTGCCAGTATTTTGTCTTCAACACTTAAGTCTGACACTACTCTTTTAAAGTTTTTGGTATGCTCTTCTTCAATTCCTCTTTGGCTTTCTTCTGCTTGTTTCCCTGACTTGTTGTTAATGATGAAAAGTGAACTATTTCTACAACTTTCAAAATGATTGTCTTTATAGCTGAGCATAAGCTAGGCATTTTGGGTGCACCTAATACTAATAGGCCCCATATCTGATGCCTTATGCCATTGATATGAGAAACATAAGTCTCATGTATTGTCTTGGCATAGGTCCCATACTTTATTGACAAGCATGACTTGCTTGCAAGTCCATTTCTTGATTACAAGTATACTTTTATGGTTTTAACAATCCATTATACTTCATACCTTACTTCATTACTTAAGCAACATCATCCGTCGAACATAAACATGAAGTTGACACCTGCTTGGTGTCTTTATAATCATTTAAACATGACACCTTCATGGTGTTCCCTTACCATGGCTGATATGGTTCAACAAAGAGATATACATGACTCTTATTCTAGCATGCACATACTTGTGCTCTCCAAGGTCATTACCATAAGCTTTTTTCATGAATAAAGACTTGCACTCTTAAAGTAATGTGAGCTTAAATCATTGCCACAAGTTGATCCTCATGACTAAATGAATGCCTCTACATGCAAGAATATCATAATAACATAAAAATTTATATGTTGGGCAATTGCTTGTTGAACACACATTACACCCTCTAGCTTTTCCATAAACTCATCTTTAAAAAGGATTTACCTACTCCATCCATCTCTTTTAATGTGCCTTGTCCACTACCTTTGCTACTACCATGTGGATGGTACCTTTAGACCCGCATAGCTCCTTGTGAATAGACACTTGATAGGGATGAGATCTATCCTGCCTAGTTGTTGTCTCACTACTCTTGAGGCTATAGGAATCAGATTGCACTGATCCTAATACACAACATATCCTCCCCATGAGAACCTTCATTACCACCCTTATCACCTCATTGTGCCTCTTCTTGGAGCTAGGCTTGTAAAGCATTCATGGTAGCCTTTTGTCAACACTGTGCCACTCTATATGGCCAATTGCATAAGAAATAAGCTATAGTCTTGGACTTCCCTTTACTATTGCATGTCTAGGATGATGTTGAAACTTGTAAGTGGGAAGACATTCTATTGCCTCCACCACTCTTGAATTTGCCACCTGATTATTTGTCGCTAGCGGTATTTGAGCTCATTTTATGAGACTTCAAGCTAGGAAAGCTAATATTGTAATTAGACAAGAACTCAATTATGGTCATTTCTTTCATGAGGCTTTGAACTCTTGTTCTTTGGAGTTTCATGGTAGCTTCTCATAATAAACTATTGATGAAACAAAATAGCTTATCTTTCTTAGTCATGTCCCTTATATCCAACATGATGGTTGCAAACTTCTTCACATAGTCCTAAACTAATCTTGTATGTCTCAATTCTCTCAATTTTTACTAAGCCAAATAGTCTAATATGCTCAAGATAAAAGTGTACCTTCAATTCTTACTTGAGCTCTTCCCAAGTGTTGATGCTACACCTTTCCTCCTAAATCTCTTAGCTCTTTGTGCTCCACCAGACCTTAGCATTGTCTATAAGGAACATAGCAAGTCTATTTAACTGAGCATCCTTTAAAGGAATGTCAGCTATTTGGAAATATTGATCCATATCAAATGCAAAATTCTTGAGCTTTAATGCATTTCTTTCCCCCCGCATATGACCATGGTTCAAGGATTTTCACTTTTCCTCTTCGCTCTAAAGTGCCACCCTCTTGGAAACTATTTCCAATGGCCATCATCAATACCTTCACTGAGGTTGCTATATCACTCATCTCACCATGAAAAGTTGCTACAACATCCTTTACCTCATTGGTAAGTTCCTTCATAACATCCCCTAAATCATTTTTAAGTTTTCTCAATAGCAATAAACTATTCACTAACTTGCAGAAAATCAGTAGTCCTCATGCTAGCTTCAAGATTCAAAACTTGATGCTCAAGAAATTCCCATTCTTTGGCCCTTTAAAAAAGCTGAGGGATCTTTTCATTTTGCAATTTTCTTACAGATTCAGCAACTCTTTCGAGATTCTCAATTGCAATGTCAGTTGCATCAAAGCATTTAGCAGACATCATTTTCTTCAACATAGTTAGCATATTGTAAGGGTACAAAAGAAAACAAAAAGCATGGCCTTAACCACACTTTGATATCAAACTATCATGGTCCAGTAGTTTGATTGTTGGCAAGTGCGGCACTTAGTCTCTTCACTAGGCATTAACTCACTTAGTGCTTGAGAATAAGCCATCCAACTAATCATACACTATCTTAGTTTCAAAAATAATGGGTAACACCCAAAATTTATATCACATCGAGGTAATCATAAGTAACAAAGCACATAACACAAAAGTAGTCAATTCAATGATATTAGCAAACAAATGCATTCATGCAATTCGAATATATGTGGATGCATGGGCCCAAAAGAAAATAAATTCAAAAAACTATATTTCATTTGAAGAGAGGCTACTTCTTTCATTCACATGAAGTCTCATTACAAGATTCCCAGGTATGTAGGGCAGGCACCAAGCCACATACTCCACCTGAGTCACTGAACATTTTGACCTAAAGAGCATTCTAAGCCAATGTCCAAATGGCACAAGTAGATATACTTTTTTCTGTCATGCCCCAATTTAAGGCATGACTAGCATATGAAGACATCTAGTGATAACAACTTACAAGTCTAGCAAACTTTGACAATGTAAAAAATGTCTCCTTACTTAAAAAAAATGATCATTAAAAATCCATTCAAAATGTTTAAAAAATTTAGTTTTTCTAAAGAAAAGATTTTATCAAAAGTTTGACAAAGTATCCTCTAATTTTCAAATGTTTTCTAGGGTCACACACCCTTTCAACAAGCTATAAAAATAGTTCAAAGGTCCGCACATATTCACTAAACACAAAAATAATTTCAACAGTTTGAAATTGACTTTACACATGTGTATGCAGACAATACAACTGCTAGTTGAATATACTAACTTTATGTCTTCAATTCTCATCCTAAAATCTTCGTGATATCCAGTAAAACTGAAACTAAAGCATATTTTTTTCAAGGAATAAATTGCTTACTCTAAATAATGTTTATATCACATGACTCACAAACAACTCTAATAAAATACAACAATTTACAATTCAGCCAATTCAAACTTATCAATTTACTTGGTATAACCACTATGAGTTTATATGGTAGTAACATCAATCAATAATTAAATAGTTATATTCACAATGAATTTGCTATTTGATATATATATATATATATATATAAAGGGTCATTAACTATTCAATGCACTCTATATGAAGAACCACCATATTGTTAGTTTCTAAACATATTAATCTAAAGTCTAAGTATATGAGAAAACTGTCATTGTCATAATCAATCACTAAGTATGGCTTACTATCATTCTTTGGCAAACAAAGACATTTTGATTCAATAAACACATTCTCTTTACATGAAGCATTCAATACAAACACTTTCAATTCAATCAATCAAACACATACAAATGAATTGAGAGTTGGATACATGAACAAGTTTCTTTTGGCAACTTACCCTTTAGATTTTAAATCAGTATCAGAGCTCCAATCACCTTATCCCTTTAATAGATATCCTCCCCCTTATCTCTAACAAATTTCATGGCCATTTCAATATCAATATATATATATAAATATTTAAAGAAAATACTTTTGGAAGTGCCTTAAAGAACTTGCCACTACAACATTTTTGACTATTGGCAATGGCTAAAAATAGTTGTCTAAAGTCTAAAAACTATTGCCTATAAGAATAGGCAATGGTTTTGGCCGTGCTCTTATTGAGTGTTACCTATTCTTTTAGGCAATAATTTTTTTGAAGTTTCTAGCAACAAATAAAAAAATCATTGTCTATTCTTCAACTATAGGCAACTGTTTTTCATTTTTTTTATTTGGCAAAGCTTTCACACCATTGCCAAAACATGCAATAGTTAAAAAGTATTGCTAATTTTATTAAAGGAAACATGTAAAAACCATTGCCTATTAATAGGCAACACTTACCAACCATTGTCAGATGTAATAGGCTACAGTTTCTTTATAGATAGACAATGATTTTTTCATTAATAAAAAACACCTTGCAACATAATAGGCAATAGTTTTCTCATAGATAGGCAACACTTATTAACCACTGTCATATGTAATAGGCAATGGTTTGACTCGCTATGTGAATCAATTCTTGAATTGGTTCACATAATAGGCAATAGTTTTTTATACAAAGGCAATAGTTTTTTCATCAACAAACAATACCTTGCTACATAATAGGCAATAGTTTTTTTTATAAATAGGCAACACTTATTAACCATTGTCATATATAATAGGCAACGATTTTTCCATAAACAAATAACACCTTGGTATAGAATAGGCAATAGTTTGATTCACTATGTGAATCAATTCATGAAGAATTGTGTCAACAAAATTTTTAACCGAAGGTTTAAAAATTTTTGTGAATCGATTACCTAATCAATTCTTTACTAATTGATTAGGTAATTGATTCACAATCTGAAGTTAGTTGTTTTAACATCCATATATAGTCAATACATCATATCCATTCCATAAAAAAATTCAATTACTCCAATATTCAGTACATTAATTATTTTGTCCCAAATTTGAAGAAATAAATCAAAAATAATAAGATGATTGTAAAGAGTATTAACTCTAAGTTCAACTGCATAAAAATTCAAATTAAAAATCATACTCATTGAAGATTTTCATCATCAATACCTACATCTAGCAAGTTATCATCACTTTGATTTGCTTCTTCACAACCAACATTGTGCTACATGTATAGATGTAAATGAAATTAAAGAATTACAAATGCATAATAAGAAGCATTTCATTTAGTAATAAGAAGA